>PVJO010008585.1:0-74418 GCA_004026905.1 Hystrix cristata | reverse complement strand
AAAAAAAAAAAAAAAAAAGATAAATAAATACATATAAAAAATAAAAAGAGTTGGGGATGTAGCTCAGTGGTACAGTACTCTGGATCCGGTCCCCGGTACTGTCAATATAAGTCCCTGACAAGTTTTGCGGCTGCAGTTTTTGTGACCACAGTTAGTATTTGCCAACTCTGAGAAAAACGCTGGTGAGTCTAGAGTTAGCTGGCAGCCCTCTCGGATGCCCATTTTTTTGTAGTGCCGGGGATCAAACTCAGGCCCTTGTGCTTGCAAGGCAAGCACTCTAATCACTGAGCTAAATCCCCAGCCTCGGATGCCCATTTTAAGGGGCACATGCAAAAAGCAGAAGGCACAGGAGAAGGAGGAATTCAGAGAACAGAGTGTTAAGGAGCAGGAGCGAAGAAAGCAGGGAGTTGTGCCTGGGGTGATGCGGTGGCCTGTGGCATAGGACACAGGGGAGCAAAACACCCCAGCTGCTGGTGAACCCCTCTCTGGTGCTGCCCATGCCGCCGCCCCTGGAGCTCGGTGCTCCCTCACCGTGGGGATGAACTGAATCTCATAGGCATCCACGGGGCCAGGAGCCCAGGTCCACTCTGTCCGAACCGTGGTCTCCTCCAGGAGGTGCATCCTCAGGCCCTCAATGGCTGGCACCTCTGCCCGGGAGAAGTGGGTAGGAAAAGCTGGTTAGTCCAAGGCAGCCTCTCTCCCACACCGTCACCAGCCCCTTACTCAGGATGGCACCAAGAGGCCCAGCAGAGCTCCCATAGCTCTGCGCAGGCGGGAAAAGCCAGCTGAGGCCGGAGCAGGGCCCGCATCTCCCTCACCTTGCCCACCTACAGGAGCACAGACTCTCCCTAAAGGCAGCTGGAGGGCGCCCATCATCCTGCTCAGAGGTGGAAGCCCTAAGTTCTGCCGACCCTGGTGGACGAAGGCTCCTCCCACTGACCCCCGCTCCGTGCCCGCGTACGATCACCGTCCACTGCTGCAGGTCCCCGGGTCCCTCTGCCCAGGCCCAGGTCTTCTGTTCCCAGAACCCCGGTCCCGGTCCGCTCACCTTCGCCGCAGTCCTCCCCGGCATAGCCGTCTTGGCAGACGCAGCTGCCCTGGCGACACTCTCCCCTGCCACGACAGTCTCCCGGGCATGTCTGGATGGCGCAGTCAGGGCCTCGGAAGCCCTCCACGCACACACACTGGCCCGCGCGGCACAGTTCCCGGGGCCCGCAGCCCCCGGGGCAGGCGCTGGCGGGGGGCTCTTCCCGCCCGCAGTCCTCGCCGCCGTAGCCCGCGTGGCACAAGCACACCCCCTGCACACAGCGCCCGCGCCCGCGGCAGTCGGCAGGGCAGGTGCGGGCGGCGCAGGCGGGGCCGGTGTAGCCCGGGTGGCACACGCAGCGCCCGTCCTCGCAGCGGCCGTGACGGTGGCAGTCGCGGGGGCAGGCGCGGAGGCCGCAGTCCTCGCCCGAGTGGCCCGCGTCGCACACGCACACGCCGTCCTCGCAGCGCCCGCGGCCGCGACAGTCTCCGGGGCACCGACGGCTCCCGCAGTCCTCGCCGGCGAAGCCCGCGTTGCACACGCAGCGGCCGTCCACGCAGCGCCCGCGCCCGCGGCAGTCGCCGGGGCAGGCGCGCGTGCCGCAGTCCCGGCCGGTGTAGCCGGGCCAGCACACGCAGCGCCCGTCCTCGCAGCGGCCCCGCTGGCTGCAGTCGCCCGGGCAGCTGCGCACGCCGCAGTCGTCGCCGCTGTAGCCCGCGTCGCAGATGCACTCGCCGTCCTCGCAGCGGCCGCGGCCCCGGCAGTCGCGCGGGCAGGTGCGCGTGCCGCAGTCGTCGCCCGCGTACCCGGGCCAGCACGCGCAGCGCCCGTCCACGCAGCGGCCGCCCTCGCCGCAGTCCCGGGCGCAGGTCCGCTCGCCGCAGTCCTCGCCGGAGAAGCCGGGGTCGCAGGCGCAGCGCCCGTCCTCGCAGCGCCCCCTCTGGCTGCAGCCCCGGGGGCAGGCGCGCTGGCCGCAGTCGGGGCCCGCGAAGCCGGCCCGGCACACGCACACGCCCTGCACGCAGCGCCCGCGGCCCTGGCAGTCCCGGGGGCAGGAGGGCCAGCCGCAGCTCGGGCCGGCGTAGCCGGGGAAGCACACGCAGCGACCGCGGACGCAGCGACCCTGATCGTTGCAGTCGTCGGGGCAAGACCCGGGCGGTGGCGGCGGGGAGGAGGCGGGCGTCCCGGTGGGGTCAGAGCAGGTGGGTCCGCCCCAGCCCGGCTCGCAGGAACACGCGCAGCGGCTCAGGTCGAACACGCCGTGGAGGCTGCAGAGGCTGCGCACGTCCGTCTGGCCTGGAGCAGGAAGGGAGAGACTGAGCCGGCCGGGTGCTCCCCGGGCAGCCTCACCTCCGAAGGCCTCTTGGCTCCGGCTGTTTCCCGCGTGCGTGCGTGTGTGCGTGCATGTGTGCGTGCGTGTGCCACTGCGTGGCCTCCCAGGCCCTTAGGAAATGTTTGGGTTAACATCTAGCCCCCTGCACTCTCCAAACTGTGCTCTGTGCCTGGCAGCGCGGAAGGAGCGCCTTCTGATTCACACCAAGCTCCTTCGTGGACGGTGCTGCCCACCCCTCCCAACCCTCCTGTCCGCCTTCCTCTCTGTGCTCCTGCTCACCTGTGCCCGCCTGGGCAGCCGCAGGACAGCATCCCCCGGTGCACTGTTCCCTGAGGCCCTTCACCAGCTCCTCCAGCACCTCCAGCCGGACCCTCAGGGCCTGCACCTCTGAGGCAGGGACAGGGGGCTCGGAGCCCGGGGGACAACCACAGCCGCCCGGAGGGAGGTTGATGCGGTGGGTGAAAACCACTTGCTTCTCCCCTCCCTCCACCGTATGCTCATAGTGCTGGGAGGAGGGACTCCCCCCTCCCGCCTCCACCGTGCGGCCCCCTGGCCGGGGAGGGGGCCGCCGGGCTGAGAGCGTGACATTGGACCTCGGGGAGAAGGGTCCTGCTCTGGCTGTGCCCAGCAGCACCAGGAGGGCCAGACTGGAGGTCAGGGGACACTGGGCCGGCATCCTCCAGGAGGCTGCAGGGAGAGAGAGCCCGTGTGAGAGATGCTTCAGGAAGGAGACACACACGCACACACACACACACACCCCCCTCATGGTCCTGCTGCTCACAGACTCTACCCAGCTCACGACTGTGTGAAAATCCACACCCAGCCCCACCTAAGCACGTTGCCTCTGGGCAGATCTGGTCTCCACCTCTCTTTCTGATGTTACCCGGTTGCACTGCTCCGGGCCCCCCAGCTGTCTCCCTAACCTCTCCCCCACACTGGTCTTTTACTTTTCCCACAAACACTAAGGGCTTTCACTGGCCTCAGGGCCTTTGCACTGTGCGCTGCAGATGCCCTTCACTCAGCTCTCCGCTAGGCTCTTCTAGGTCAGATCTTAAGTCACTAACTGTGGATCCCAAGCGGACCCCATTGTGCTGCTCAGAGCAGTCCCCACAGTCTATCACAGTGGCCTGCTTCTGCTCCCTCCAGCGCTTTCTGGGCCTGAATAGCTGTTTGTTTTTTGTTTTTAATTAAAATTTATCCAAAATTACACAAACTTACAGAGCATAATACCTTGTGCATTTTGCACATAACAACGAGCAATGTAAATAACCACATAGATGCAGTATTAAGTTGCAACTGTGTAAAGTTGACTGTAGTACCTAGAGTATGTGTTACTGTTTTAAGTTTGGGTTATTAAATTCTTGTTTTTAGGGTATCTTTGTTGCTCTGAATTCTTGTTCCCCTCCTTCTTTGACCTCTTCTTGTTCCTTGGGCCCTTTGCCTATTAGGTGAGATTGGTTCCCTTGTCTTTTTGTATCGATTATTTACCATTTTCTTTCTTTGTATTTTGCCTCACTCAAATGAGGAATGCCATACGGTATTCAAGCTTGAGTTGGGTTTATTTCCCTCAACATTATATTTTTCGGGTCTATCCATTTTCCTATAAATGACTCTCATCTGTCCTTCTTTATCACTCAGTAGTATTTCATTATATAAAAATACTGCATTTTGTTTATGCAGTTATCTGTTGATGGGTATACAGGCCGCTTCCAGAATTTAGCTATTATGAGTTGTGCTGTTATAAACATGGGTATGCAAGTATCGCTGTAGTATGATGTCTTCAGCTCTTTAGGGAAGATGCCTGGTAGGGGGACGGCTGGGTCATAGGGGATTTCTACTTTCAGGCTTTTGAGAACTCTCCATACTGATTTCCATAGTGGTTGTACTAGTTTGCATTCCCACCGACAGTGTAGGAGGGCTCCCTTTTCACCACAGCCAGGCCGGCATTTGTTACTGTTTGACTGCCTAGTGACTGCCTTTCTTTCCGGGGTAAGGTGGAACCTCAGTGTTGTTTTAATTTGCATTTCTCTAATGGCCAAAGATGCTGAACATCTTTTCATAAATTTGTTGGCGTTTGTATTTCTTCCACCATGAAGTGTCTGTTCACTTCTCCAGCCCATTTCTTGACTAGTCATTAAATTTAGGTGGTTTAATTCTTTGGAGTTCTTTACGTATTCTAGCTCTTAGTCCTCTGTCTGAGGAGTAGCTGGCGAAGATTTTTCCCATTCTGTAGGTTTTCTCTTCACCCTGCTGACTCTTCCGACTCTTCCAACTCTGCTAATTGACTCTTTTGCTGTCAGAAGCTCTTTAGTCCGATAAGATCTTGTTTGTTGATTCTGGTTGCTATTTCCTGTGCAGTTGAGGTTGTTTAGAAAGCCCTTTCCTACGCCCACGTCCTCAAGTGTTTTACCTATTTTGTCTTCCAGAAGGTTTAATGTTTCTGTTTTAATGTTTAGATGTTTGATCCACTTTGATTTTAATTTAGTATATGGTGAGGGATATGAGTCCAATTTCATTTTCTATAGACAACCAGTTTTCCCAGCACCTTTGGCTGAATAGTCTATCTTTCCTCCAGTGTACACTTTGGGAGCCTTTGTCAAGGATCATGTATTTGAATATGTCTGAGGAAGTCTCGAGAATAGCTGTTTGTTGCTGTGTTTATTTGTTTTTTTCTCTTTCTCCCGCTGCTAGGATGGGAGCTTCAGGAGAACAGGGGTCTGGTCTGTGGATGTCTCCTGGGTGGAAAAATGTGCCGTCCAACACATCTGCACTGAATGCAATTAGTGGAGGAGGATCTAGGGCCAACCCTCCCCAAGAACCTGGACCCAGCCCCCATCTTTTCAAAGTCCTTGACGGGGCAGGTCATCTTCTCCCCTCATTCCTCCGCCCGGAACTCTCCACTAGATCCTGCCCATCCACTTCTTACTGCTTTTCTTTCATTTTTATTAGGCCACGTTGGCAGGACATAATGAGAACATTCACCCTGGAGAGCTGGTACATGTGCACGACACATCTTGATTCTTTTCACATTCTCTTTCCCTCCACCCTGTTGGCTTTCAGTGAACTCAGATCTCTCCCTTTAAAAAACAAAACAACAACAAAGTCCTCTTCCTCAGGACACACATTATCAAATACCAAGACTTACCATAAAGGTGCAGTGCTACGCAGAAGAAAACAGGGAGCAGACAAAGACCACACGTGCTCACCTGATCAATGACGAAGATGCCACCGCCATTAAACAGATAAAAGAGGGTCTGTTCACTGAGTGGTGCAAGGTCATTTGAAGATACGTACAAAAAAATCAGCATTTTATAACCACTAATGGAAATTACTGTAGTGTGAGATGGACCTCAGACCCAGACACAAAAGGTAATGCGATGCCTTTCTTAACAACATTTTGTAGAAAGAAAAAATAGGTGCAAACACTTATGATTTTGGAGTAAGCAAAGATTCGTTAAGTGGCACACACAAGACCAAACCATAAAAACATGAACCTCCTTAGAACTGAACAGACCTGGGCGTGATGGCAAATGCCTGTAATCCCAGCACTCAAGAGGCTGAGGCAGGAGGATCACCAAAAATCCGAGGCCTGTTTGGGATACATAGTGAGTTCAAGGCCAGCCTGAACTACACGTTTGAGACCCTGTCTCAAAAAACAAAAAAACAAACAAACGAAAGAATTGAAGGCCAGACCTCATGCATGCTTGGCAAGCACTCTGCCACGGAGCTACAGCCCCTGTGCTACAGCCCCTGTGCAAGAATTAACTTTTGGTCATCAAATGACATCAGTAAGAAAACAAGGAGGCCAGGCACAGAGTGGGAGAGACTACGCAAGACACACACAGAGGATTCAACTCTAAAATAAAGAGTTCTTACAAAACAAAACACCAAAGGACAGAGAGGCAGAAGAGAACATCCCCAAAGGTCTGGTAAACATGAAAAGGTGTACAGTATCACTAGTCACCAAGGAAACGCAAGTTAAAACCACAATGAGACGCCACTCTACATCCCCTAGAACGGCCAAAATTAAAGAGACTCTTGCTACAAAGCAACCGGAACTCTCATGTACTGCAAACAGAAGCATAAACGCAGTGTGACCACCACTTTAGCAGACGGCTTGGTGGGATCTACTGAAGTACGTGGCCTGTGACCTGGCAGCTCCGCTGCTTGGTTACCGTCCAACAAAAATGCCTGCGTGTATCCTCTAAAAGACACGTGAATGGCCGCGAGACTCGTTCAGATGAGCCCAAGCTGGAAACAGCTCAATCTGGTAAGTGATTTGTGGCAATCACGCAATGGAATATTATGCAGCCTACTGTTACACACAACAAGACGCAGGAGTTTCACACACATACTACTGAGCCAAAGAAACCAGATACAGAACGGGGTGTGGTAGTTCATGCTTGTGATCCCAGCACTGTGGGAGGCTGAGACAGGAGAATAAGTTTGAGCCTGCCTAGGCAACTTAGTGACTTACCAAGACCCTGTCGCAAAATAAAAAGAAAGGGGATGGGGATGTAGCCCAGTGCAAAGAGACTGGCAAAAATAGGGGACAAGGATAACTTTTAGGGATAGTATACACTGGGAGGGGTCACAGGAGATTTCTGGAAATGTTGATCTCGGTGGTGGTTAAATAGATGTATATATTCAAAAATGCACTGTGCTATACACCTAGGATCTGTGCATTTAACTGTCAGAAAGTTAAACCCTAAAAACAATTAAAAACAAACTTTCTCTGATACCACACCCCCGCCGGCAACCACGTATTTCTTGCCTCTAATTCACAGCCATACTTGTCAAAAGATTTCGCTGTGTTTCATCTTACTCAGTCCTTCTCAGAGTCACTGGATTCAGCTGACCACATCTTCCATTTAAAACTTCTCTGTGTGTGCTGCTGGGATTTGAAATCAGGGCCTCACGCTGAGCTACATCCGTGGCCCTTTTTATATTTCTTATTGAGACGGAGTCTCACTAAATTGTCCAGCTGGGCTCAAACTTGTGACCTTCTTTTAATCTCCTGAGTACCTGGGATTCCAGGTGTGCACTGCTACACCCAGCACTTTACAAATATTTCTATGTCTGTGCCTGGAGGAATATGTGGCTCCAAGCACTTGAGATACGGCTGCAGTGACCAAGCAACTGAGTTGTATCATGTGTTAAAATCGCCCCAGACAGTTGTAATGTGGAGCAGAGTTAGTTAAGACGACTGCTCTAGGTACCACCATCCAGTTGCATGACCTTAGTTTCCAAACTATACAAAAATCTGTAAACCCAGCCCCGCCATCCTCCCACCTCCACAGCAACGTAGCTACCTGCGTCCTTGGCGTCACCTCTGAAACCAGACTCAGAATTGTCCTCCCCTCCCAGCATTCCCCACTGCAGCTCACAGCCCCATCTCTCACCCAGCTTAAGCCAGAAACCAAACAGCCCACGTGGCGCCACCATGTTCCAGCCCATTTACTCACATTGCAGGTAAACATCTCTTTGTCTCCTTCCCCCGATCTTCCGATCGTCGTAGTCCATGCTGCCATCCACCTCTCACCTGGCAACTGCCATCACCTCTTCGCTGGTGCCTCTCCTCCCGTTCTCGCCCTCTGCAGTCTCACAAAGGCAACTGATGTTCCTCTTCCTAAAGCTCTCTGATGTCTCCCTTCCGAGTCCTTTCAGAACACTGCCCAACAGCCCACATCATCTGGGCCCTGCTGACCCTCCCACCTCATTGCCCGTAACATTTCCCGGGTAGTAAAACCAGGGCCTCTGCACTGAACTACATCCCCAGACCTTTTTTATTTTGAAGTAGGATCTTGTAAATTCCTAAATTGCCCAAGCCAGGCTCAAACTTGGCGATCCTCCTTCCTCAGCCTCCTGGAGTGCTGGGATTACAGGACTCTGCTACCGCATCAGACCGTGCACTGGCCTTCTTTAAGTCCCTCACACTCCGTGTGCTCCTCTGCAGTCCCAGGCCTTGTATAGACTGCTCCCTGTGTATACTGCATCCTTCCGTCTCTCTTGACTTCCTGTCTTTCAGGTGAGAGCCCCACACACATCTTCAGAGACGCCTTCCTGACCATGTCAGGTTCCCGTGTCACGTGATACCACAGCATGTAATTCTCACTGCAGTATTTATAACAATTTGTGGTCATAGGCAAGTAGATCTATGGTGGGATTCTTTTATTATTTTCTTGCTTACTCTCAGTCTATGAACGCACTACAACTGAGCTGCTGTGACAGCTATGGCGAAGCCAGGCACAGAGACACACATTTGTAATCCCAGCACTCTGGAGGCTAAGGCAGGAGGACTGCCAATTCGAGGCCAGCCCAGGCAACTGAGCCAGACCCTGCCCTAAAATAAAAATTAAATTAAATTTTAAAAAGAGCTTTGGGTAGGGGCTGGGGATTTAGCTCAGTGGTTAGAGTTGATCCCCAGCACCAAAACAAAAACAAGAGCTTTGGGTGTAACTCAGTACAGAAGTCCTGAGTTCAATCCCCAGTATGGCCAAAAATAAAAATAGAATATAAAAAAAAATAGAATATAAATAAGTCTAGGGAGACAGGCACAGCACCTGTTTTTCTTCGCTTGGCTGCTGTATCCTTGCATCTTGCACATAGTAGGTGCTCAATAGAAATTTATTGACTATAGGAAGGAAAGAAAAGTCCAGACCTCTGAGTTCTCACTCTTACAGTGGCCGGCTCTCACCCTAAGGGTGCTCTTCTTTTCCTACTTTAACTGCCCACACTCCTCTGCAGAGCACGTTTGCTTTCCTACCTTTAACAGATGTAAAATCTTGCTGCCTTCTGTGTTTGTCTTAACCAGTTCTTTGTTCAAGACAGAAAGAACAGAAAGAACCTAGAAACCACCTCTAAAAGGAGTCCCCAAAACCTCAGGACCTGGTAACATATTTTAGTGAAGCCAGCCAGGAGATAAGGCCCAGGCCCACTGGGCAGTTTCTCTCTCTCTCTCTCTCTCTCTCTCTCTCTCTCTCTCTCTCTCGCACTCAAGTCTATGGAGTCAAGCTAGTTTGCTTTTTTTTCCTCCTCTCTCTCCTAGGAGGTCCTGATCCCCTTCTCTCCCACTTGGGCTTTCATCTGTCAGAGGGCACAAACCCTTTAACTTCTTTTTTCTGGTGTTGGTTAGCGGGAGAGGCAGGGAGCTAGCGGGTGGGGAAAATGAAGGGAAGCTGGGAAACTCAAGAAGTTTTCTTGTGGCTTCAGGAACAGTTTCTTAATGTGTCCTACCATGTGAAGTGGGGAAGGAAAGTGCATGGTCTCTGTGTTTTTCTCATCTGGTAAGACAGGCCCACAGCTATGCCTCAAGTTTCTCTCCCCTTTTCCTTCTCATTTTTGGTCACTCATTGTGGGTACAGGTCAGCTAAGAACTGCCAGAGAGCCTGCTATTAACCCAGTGGTGGGATGGATGGTTGCACGTGTATGACCTAGAGTTTAATATGCTTTTTTGGCCCTGTGTTTTTTGTTTTCCCTGATGGTTTGTTCAGCTTTCTCACTCCTTTGGGAGCGTGCTTATGCTCCAAGTCTCATCTGCACTTGTTCCCTAGATGGCCTTCTATATCTGAGTATCCTTTGTGAGTCGCTTTCTCACAGCCTTGTTTCATCCCAATCCACCTTTCTGCCGTGTTTGGCAGCCATTAAGGTTTCATCTTGTTAGTCAGTCGCATGGTTCCACCATGACTACTGGCCATTTTGTTTCATCTTGTGAGTCAGTCACATGAATCAACTACGTTTGTTGGCCATTTTGGTTGGTCACATGGGTTGGTCACATGATTCCACCATGTTTGTTCCACATTTTCTTTTTTTTTCAATTAACTTCATGCACACCAGGAAATCTCATCCTTATAGTTAAGAACTAAAGCCTATATTTCAGGGATCGTACGGGCCTCCTCCCCACTTCGCTTCTGAATCAGGTTAGATCCCCTCCCTATTTTTTCTAAGAGAAATTCAGGTAATCTAGAAATATGTGCCTGAGAGTCTGAGCAGAACAAAAGAACAGCCAGGAAAGGTCAACTCAAGCCCCTGGGAATGTGTAAAGCAGAGTCTAGCTCTCTTTCTGGCTTCATTCTGCTTGCTTTTGCTTTTGTTGTGGTAACTGTGGCCTCACATTTATGTCGGTCTGATAGGATGCATAAGCTGTGGTCGTTGCATTGTTTTCCTTTTGTCACCAGATGTGTATCCTTTTGTGGCTTGATCTAACAAAAATGCATAGAATTATCAGGGTTTGGGGGATTTTACTGAGGCCAAGTGCTTGCTCCTGCTCCTTAGGCGTGCCGCAATGTCATGTGGTTTTATAACTGGCTGAGAGGCGTCCAGCTAGGATAACAGCGCAGGTCTGGACTCTGTCCAGAAGATGGGTTGTGGCCATAGGGGAAGATTCAAAAGTTCAAAAGAAAGTAGTACTGGTGCCACACAAGGCCAGATGCTGCTGGGCCCCAAGGAGTCCAGCTTTATCGGCTGACATCCTGATGATAACCGGACAGGTCTGAGACTGACCTAGAGGATTCACCGTGGTGTTGCCTTGTGGGGACTGACCCGAGGAGAGGCTCCATGAGGCTTCTATGACCTAATCCCAAGGCGGTCAGCCCTATCAAGTCATGCCCTGGGGCCGAAGGGCACTGGGACCACCAGGGCCTGTAAGGTTCCTGATGAGCTGGGGATTGACCCAGGGACGGGCCTGTTAGGTTTCCCACAACTTTTCCTTGCCCGTCCCACCCACCTCCCTCTTTGAATGCCTTCTCAGATGGATAGTCAGCAATGCAAAGAGAAACCGGGTAAATTTTGTAAAGACTCTGAAAAGTCTGTGGATGGTTTCCACACCCTCATTATGGCTTTTGATCCGACTTGGTGAGACTGTTTCTAAGGGATTCTCCCCCAAGGGACTCCATCCTGATCTGCTAAGAGTTTTTAAGGGAGCTCCTGGGGGGCTCCACCCTTTTCTTTAGGGAGTCCGTGGGCCCCAGGATGCACCACAGGAAACACCCAATAGATCCCAGAGACCTCGTCATTAGGATGAACTAGGAAATGTCGAGAGATGAGTACGGAATGGCATTTACTGTTCTTCAGTTAGAGCTTTTGGCAAAAGGCAAGAAAGCGGTATGAAATCCCTTATGTTCAGACTTCTGTGGCTCTCTATCTCTGGAAAGACCCCAAAACTATGGTATTTAAAGAGGCCTTTGAGGAAAACGAAATAGATGTTGTTGATGACTCTGTTTTCAGATGCCCACCTGTCTCTCAGGTCTCTTCACCTGTTTCCACCAGAGCCCAGTGCCCCCGAGAGACCCAGTATTTTCAAAAGATCCTGATAGGTTTACAGATGGGCCCCCAGAACCCTACGACCCAGTTGCTGAGGACAGCCTTTCCCATGTTCAACAGTCAGGATCTGTGTGAGGATAAAAGAGAAGGGCTGAGAAAAAAGACAGAACAAAAGTATGGCTGTCACAATTGGCACAGTCAAGTCGTCCAAGGGAAAACCCAGGGCCAATCAAGGCCTGCAAAAACCTGGACACTGGGCACACAACTGTACCGACATTGACCAGGCCCTGCTCCATGTGTCAGGTGGCTGGAGTGCCCGACTCCCAGCACTGGAGGACTAACTGTCCCTGCTCCCAGGGACGGGCACGGCCAGCCACAGTCCCCGCCCGCTCTGATGAGGAAGACTTAAGGGGCCTGGCGCACTCTGCAGTGCCCCATCCACGAGCATCTCCATCTCCCGTACGAAACCACAGGGGACCCTGGACATCATGGGTGAACACATTTACTCTATTTTAACTTCCTTCTCTGGAAAACCCTTCTCTAGACCGCTAACCATAATGGGGTCATGAAGAGCCTAGTCCGAACTTCTTTACTCCTGCTTTGACATTCGATTTCAAGGTCAAAAGTTTAAGCCTGAGTTTTCAACTACCCCACAGTGTCCTACTCTCTTACCAGGCAGAGATTTACTAGCAAGACTGGGGGCAGATCTCCAATTCTGGAAATGGCCAAAGCAGATTTTACCTGTTGGGACTACACCAGGCCGTGCTTCCACACATCCCTGAGGTTACCATAAAGACTTGTGCCCCACTCGAAGAGGTGATTTCCCAGATCCACACAAGCAGGCAGGGTGTCAGTGACCTGCCCCTCCAAGCCCCTGAGGAGGTGTGGTTCACTGAGAGAGGCAGCTTTGTCCAAGAAGGACATCAGAAGCCAGGCTATGCAGTTGTCAGTTCACGACCGGTCGCTGAGGTGAAAACCTCGCCCAGGGACTCTGCTCAAAAAGCAGAGCTCAGAGCCCTTACTCGGGCACTGATGGGTCCACGCAGCAATTTGGAAAGAAAGTGTCTTGCTAACTAATAAAATAAAGCACGATCAGGAAATTCTACAACTCCTGGAGGCAATCAACCTTCCCAAGCAGGTTGCTGTCACTCACTGGAAGAGCCTCCAAAGAGCCATGTCCGAAGTCTCCTCGGGAAACCAAAAGACTGGCAGAGAGGCAGGACCCCTGGGGACCCAGCCTTACTCCCAGCTCCCAAGCAACCAGCGGTGCGGCTCTCCCTCAAGGGATGCAGTAACAAGCCACAAAGATCTTCCACGGGGAACGGTCACTTGAGTTTTCACAGGACCAGGCCTAACGGCAACCACCCAACAGGTGTGCAAAGCCTGCCTGCTGACCCTGGCGGGCTCAGACCGGCCCCTTTGTTAGAACCTCTATGGAGGACAGGGCAGTTATAAAGCCAGCTCCACCTGAACTGTCTGAAGAAAAAGACACACAAATGAAAAAGCTGTTCTTGTGACCCTCTGGAGGACCTGCGCTTCCTCTTCGAAGGCAAGACTCCAGTGCCGCTCCAGCTGCAGATTAAGTAGCCCCTTATGACCTCCAGTTCACCGTGGCTGAAATGGGCACCTGTATGGGACGCCTATTTTAAATTAGATTCACAGTGTGTGCAATCTCACCGGGGCCACAACGCTCAGGCTTTTGATAATTTAGCTAACATCCCTCTTCGTCATACTTTCTTCTCCACTGAAGCACGGAAACCCGAAAGTTGCTCTCCCGACGAATTTACTAAGCCTTCTCCCATCAGAGAGGCAGCTCGATTGTCCTTCTCATATAGACACTACCTCTTTTTTCATGGTCACCTGGAAGGATTTTTCCTTCAACCCAGCTGGTGAGCCACAATATCCTAAAGCAGTTAGAACATAATCCCCAGTAAGCAGGGTCTGCAGCCTCTTTCAGCCAGAAGTAGCTACGTAAAGACAGAGACCACCACACCCTCAGAGTCCCATAAATAATGATGGGGATTTCTGTCTACTGGGGGAAGGAGCCAGCCAATTAGGCGTGGCAGACTGTCTGAGCAAGTGGGTGTAGCCTGTCAATCATGGAGATCCGGGACATGCAAAGAAAACCAGGTCCCAAAGCCCTGCACTGGGGACCAGTCTGGGAGAGCTGTCTCCAGTTCTTCCTCCGAGAACTCCAGCACGTTCCGACAGGAGGGCCCAGACCTGCCGTCAGCCAAGGAGCAGAGATACAAAGGGTGGCCGAGGGGGCTCACGCCACTGAGTTCCCTCCTTCACAGTGGTCAGCTCTCACCCTGCAGAGTGCACTTTGTTTCCCACTTTTAATTGGCCCACAGTGGCTCTGCAGAGCATGCCTCTTCCTACCGTTAATAAATGTAAGACCTCATTACAGAAGGAAAGAAGGGAAGAAAGAGTGCTCGCTTCAACAGCACATATACTAAAATTATAATGAAAGAAAGAAAGGAAGGAAGGAAGAAAAAAAGGAAGAAAAGCCCAACTGAAACTCAGGACTAGCATTAAGGCTGGAGTCAAGGGCAGGACCAGGTCAGCGCTAGGACCACGGACAGTGTCTGAGGTTGGAAGTTGGTTAGCAACAGTAGCCAGAACTGGGCACTGGAGAGGCGGAGCAGGAGGATCACCTGAGTTGGAGGCCAGACTGGGCTACATAGTGAATTTAACCACAGCCTGAACTACATAGCAAGACCCTGTCTCAGAAAAAAAAAAAGAAAAAAGAAACAGTAGCCAGAGGCAGAGAGTCAGAGACCAGGCTGGGACAGATCCTGGAAGAGCAGATGGTACAAGCATTTTGGAAAATTGTTTGGCAGGATCTACTTGATTTAGTGAAGCTGAATGTATGCAAAGCCCGTAATCCCGTGGTACCTCTGTGAGGAATATAACCAACACCACAGTGCTACCCACAGTCACCCCGCACCCCTAAAGACCTTGCATCAGTACAGTGGGTAAAACACATTGTGGTTTACTCTCACCATGGAATAAATAAAGCAATGAGAATGGACTGCAGTCATGTGCAATAATGTGGATGGATCTTACTAATATGAGGTTGAGCAAAAGAACCCAGGTGGATAAAAGAACGTGCTGTGTAATTCCATTTAAAGGAAGCTGGAGAAGAGAGGGTGGCAAGCCGTAGTGCTCCGAGTCAGAAATGTGGTGCTCTTGTGGGAGTGGAGGCCAGAGGGATGTGGGGGGAATTCTGGGATGCTAAAAATACCTACCTAATTACTTATATATTTATTTTGGTATGGGCTAACCCCAGGGCTTTGCACATGTTAGGCAAGTGCTCTACCACTGAGCTACACACCTAGACACTTAAGACATGTTTATTTGTGTGTTTGTGTGTGTGTGTGTGTGTGTGTGTGTGTGTGTAGTGCTAGGAAGTGAACCTGGGGAATACCCTGTTTCTCATTCTGGGTGACAGCTACCCTGTTGTGTTTGTGGAAATCTCTGAGACACAGACTGGGAAGCAGGGGAGAGCAGACCGTGGCAGGAAAGGTGGGAGAGGAAAGGAGGCTCCAGAGGACATGGCAGGCCTCACGCTGGGGAGAAGTGAGGAGGAGCTGAACGGACAGGTGCCGTTCTTGCAGACCAGAGAGGCCAGAGAGAGCCGCAGCGCAGCGGCAGTGAACGCTGACTGGTGGGGGGAGCGGGTGAGGGGCTGTGGCCCTCTTCCCCCAACACATACATTTTCTGGCTTCCTCTGAGTCAAGGAAAAGGAGTTGCAGGGCTACCAGGCATCACACTTGCCCCACAGCTATCAAGAGACAGAAGGGGGGCGGACAACAGACAGCTCCCCTCGGGCACTCCCAGCCCAGGAAGCCCAGAGGCAGATGGCTGCCTTCCCAGCACCTCCAGCTTCTCTCAGCTTGGAGGGGAGCCTCTGGTCAGAGGCGTGTCCTGGACCCCACCTGTCTCTCTGTGTCTAAGGCCGTGCAAATCCCATGCCAACCACGGAGGTTCACGCACACGTGTGACGCATACAAATAGGCTCACCGAGGCTCATCCACAAGTACAGAGATGAGGCTGGACATGGTGGCACATGCCTGTAACCCCAACACTTGGGAGGCTGGGGCAGGAGGACTGCCACGAATTTGAGGCCAGCCTGGGCTACACATAGTGAGTTCAAGGCCAGCCTGAACTGCATAGGGAGAGCCTGTCTCAAAAAACCAAGGAATCCCCAGAAAGACAAATATGAACACACCTGTACATATACTCAGATATGCACCCAAACCAGCCTGTGTCTTTGCAGGTATACGTGCATGTACATGTACATATGCACCCGTGTGCACACACGCACATGCTCACACAACCTCCCCTTCATAGTTCCTCCACATCTTGCCATTGGGCGATGCCTGAGAAAGCAGGTATCTCATTGGCTTGGAGGGTGGCAGGGAGCCAAACAGGAGCCCTTCCTGAGGGTAGCAGAGGTGACTCCATCCCTGCTACACCTCCTCACATGCTCAGAGGCCTCCGGAAGTCATCAGTCTTCCCCTCTGGACAGCAGGACCCCGTCTCTTCCCACGAGCTGGGGGTGCGGTGTGGGAGCAGGAAGGCACACAGAGAAACAACCCCCCCGAGGTTTCTCTGCAAAGCTGGGGAGGCTGCGCTAGCACAGAGGTGCACCCCACAGCCACACTCAAAGCCTCCTTCCCAGTCCCCTCCCGTGCCCTGTCACCCTCAGCCTCCAGCTCTTCACTCTCAACTCTTGGAAAAATTGGCCCTTCTCTCGCCACTGGGCAAGCACAGAATGTGGTGTCTCTTGTGTCTTCCTCTACGCCTCTGAAGTGTGGCTGGAGGGGCAGCCTCTCCCTCTTGGCACCCTCCCCACAGCGGGAGGACTGGCAGGGGTGGGGGCACCTTCCCAAACTGTGACTCGGCAAGCTGGTATTTAGGGTTGTGGCCAATTCTGACACTTTGCTCATCGGGGACTGGAGGTCCCATGGGGCAGAGCGGGGGAGCTTCCAAGAGAGACGTCCTGGAGGTGGGGCGCTCAGTCCCGCCCAGCGCCCCTCTGGCCCTCCTGCCTCCCCCCAGCCAAGTCTGGCTATGTGGGGTTAAGGCAGAGGACCTGCGACTGGGAGAGGAGGGAGCAGGTGGGCAGGGGTGTGAGGGGTCTTAGAAATTGGGTTCAAACCAGGTAGGAAGCAGGTGCCAGTGAGGAGGAATTAGGGGGCCCAGATGCCCCTTATTCGGAAGAGTGAGCCGATCGGCCCTGGGAATGGAAAACTCAGGAGCCCTTTCCAGACCCCAGTGGGAAAGGTCAGGAGAGCTGTGAAACGGCCAGGACTTGAGAGGAAGGAAGCCCGAGGTGCCGGGGTGCCCGTCCCGGGACGGCAGGCAGGTTCGGGGGAGGCGGGAGGGGCTGGAGGTCCGGGAAGCGGGCGGGCAGCCGCAGCGCCGGGTGTTTCCGAGTTGCTTCCCAGTGTTTCCTCAGTTCCACTTCCAGTTGTCCCCAAGCCACTAAATTCTTTCCAGACGAGATAAGGGCCCTGCCCGCCGCGCCCGGGCCGTCACGTGTGTGCGGCGGGCGGCGGGCTCCCAGCGCAGCGCAGACGAGCCGCGCGCCCTCGGGACGCGTTCAGCCTTCGCGGCCCCGCTGAACCGGGAGTCCTGAGTGCGGCGCTCTCGGCCCAGAGCAAGTTTCGGGACCTCGTCTGCAGGCTGCGTGCCGCGCCCCGACTCAGCGTTTCCCGGGCCCGGCTCCCCGAGGCCCACTCGCACCCTGGAGCCCGCCGCCCGCACGCACCCTCCCCGCGTCCCGAGAGAAAGTCCCCCCGACGCTCCCGGGCGCTCCCGCCGCGCCTCGGCCCGGGTGTGCGGCGCCAGCGTGGGTCCCGGAGCGCCGACCTTACCTGGCGGCCGAGGCCCCTGCACCTGCTCTCCCGACTCCGGAAGCCTGTCCCGGGCAGGGCGGGCGCGCTCCCCCGGCAGGTCTGGGCTCCCGGGAGGCCTCTGACTTGTCCCGCAGCAGAGGCTCGCCGAGCCGCAACGGTGACTGACCAGCCGCGGATCTGGGCAGCACAGAGGGGAGGAGGGAGCCTACAGCGAGCAGGGGGAGGAGAAGGGGAGGACTAGTGTGAGGTCAGGGAGGGAGCGGAGATAGGGCAGGGCCTGCCAGCCCTCCCAGGCCCTCCTACGCGGCACCCTCCCTCGCCTCCTGCCATCAGTCTGCCCCCATCAGGACCACGGAGTCCCACCATACCCCCATCTGGCTCCCCATTCTGGCTGTCTTCCCCATTCCGTTTTTAACTCCTCTCCTCACCAGTTTCTACCCAACCTGAGTCCCCCTTCCTTGTGCTGGTTCTCTTTGCCCTGCCCTTTCCCCACCTGTGCCCCTTCTCTCTGACCATTTCCTGCTTGGCCAATGCTGGTCTTCACAGATCTTGCCCTATCCGTTGTTCAGCATGGGGTCCTTCACCCCCTATTGTCGAGCTGCTGGGGACTCAGATGGGGATGTGGGGTTCCAGGTTTATAAGCCGGAGCCTCCTCCTCAGGTCTCCATCCCACAGACCCACCTCTGCCCTTGCCACCTCCAGTCTGTCCACCACTGGCCCTGCCTGAGCTGCCTGTCCATGCGCTGCCCAGTCCATCTCCTGTTCTTACCTTGAGACTCCTGCTCCCTTCCCATCCTCCCAACTCAGCAAATTCCTAGAGAAATGGTGGGTGGGATTGGGCGCTGGCTGGGCTAGGACTTGGCTGAGCACCAGGACAGGATGAATGAAACTTGGGAAAGAAGCAGAGCTTGAAGGGAGACAGGGAAGGAAAGCCTGAAGGTCAGCAAGAAGGTGTAGAGGCAGGAGGCAAGTATGGGGTGGGACACACAAACAGGGGGCGATGCTGGGCAAGGCAGAAGGGCTGCGCTTGGGGAGCAGAGCAGGGAGAAAGTTAGGGGCTGGGGGAGAAGGGCAGACAGACAGACTCAAGACCAGAGACCCAGATGGACAGGGAGGCAGACACATGCCCTACAGGTCCGCTAGGTGTTCACGGCTTCATTTCCCCAAGTGCTGCCCTGATTAGGGCTGCAAGGAGACTTGCCACAGAGGAGAGAGAAGCCACCCGGGGTCTGCACCAAGGAGACGTCCTATCTAGCTCCTCAAACCGCACCACAGAGGTCGCCTCAGCCAGTCACAGGTGATGGCGCAGGGGCATGATGGAGCCCTGTGTCTGACACCACACGTGGGCTGAGGCACAGGTGTGCGGTCTCGGATCACAGAGCGCTGGCACAGCATGTGGCTGTGGCCGTTGCTCACTTAGCTCCATGTGGCTGAGGAGGAAGCACACATGGCCCATCGCCTGATGTCCCCATGTATGTCCGTGTGGCTGTTTTTTCCTGGCTTTGATGGGTGGATGAAGTCAGCATCTTGGATAGAGCTGGGCTCAGCTTCCTTCCTCTGCCTTGGCCCGATGCCCTGGAGTCGGGAGTAGGTAGCAGCCTCCCTCGGCCTCCTGGCGGGTGCTGGGGCAGGGGCTGGAAAGGTGAGGAGGGGGCTCGAAACAGCCTTACAAGGGACCAGCAGCATGCACAGAGTGGATCTTCCCCAACACCTTCGATTTCAGATGACTGTTCTGGGTTGTATACACTCTCCCAAACCAGGTCTGGTCACCGTAAGCACCTCTGGCCCAGAGACTGACCAGGAGACTCCGGAGAGAAGCAAGGGTCAGGATGGTCCTGGGGTGCTCTGGTGGCCCACTGCTGGGGACTCGATGCTGCGGTCTCTGACAGGAATATGGGGTTCCTGATGTTCATGAGCTTACAGGGCATTTGGGGGAGCCATTGGAAGCTTGGCATAATTCCGGGTTCTGAAATAATCATTGCCTAAAATTTGGTTCATCTGGATTTCAGTCTCTGAAATTTCATTGATTTCATGGTTTATTTTTTTTCCCAACAGAGTCTTGCTATGTAGTTCAGGCTGGCCTTGAACTCACCATATAGCCCAGGCCAGCCTCAAACTCAGTGCTTCTCCTGCCTCAGCCTCCTGAGAGCTAGGATCACAGGCGTGTGCCACCACACCGCAGCATGACCTCGTGTCTTACTGCGTTTGTATCTCATCAGAAAAGCACCAAGCGCCACACGGCAGCTGCCTAACAAATGCTTGTCAGTAACGCACTGTGAAGGGTCAGGACGGGGAACCTCTGGCAGGAGGGCTCGGAAGCCCACAGGAGCTGGGGCTCGCTTCACAGAGGTGCCCTGGGCAGCAGTCAGAGGAGATGGTACTGTCCAGAACTGTCCATGGACTTGGGCTGTTCCAGAACCCTCAGTCTAGGTGTCTTCGGCTCTCAGCCTCCACCCTTGACCGATCCTCCGAGTACCTGTGTGGGGCTCAGGAGGTTAAAGGAGGAAAGATACAGACAGAAAAGCAGCAGGAGGATCGCCACAGGTTCGAGGCCAGCCTGAGCTACACGGTGAGACCCCGCCCCCAAAAAAACAGCAAAGAGAAAGAAGGAGAAGAGCAGAATAAAGAGGAAGGGCAGTGGAGGGCAAGGACCTGAAAGACAGAGAAACAAAGAGAGGCCCAGGCTGCGGTCCAAGGAAGGCCGGAGAGGAGGTGGGAACATTCGCACTGGCCTCCCTTACACAGCAGTTCCCTGCAGTGCAGGCACTTTATTGATCCCCCTTGGCGAGTGAGCAGAGGCTCTCAGATGCCAGGTGGCTTGTCCAAAGACTTCGCTGTGGCGAAGGTGGACTTCTGATTCCACAACCACGTTCTCTCCCCTCCCGCAACAGCTCTGGGAAAGGACAGGACTGCGGGCTTACGCCAGAAGCAAATGGAGCGGCTTCTTGCTAGGGCTGGAGAACCCAGACCTTTGCAACTTCTTCCTACATTCAGTCATTGTGTAGATTTAGTGAGAAGAAACTATATAACTTGGGGTGGGTGTCAACGTTCAACACGGAGAAGGCAGGAGCGAGGATGGAGAACGTAGCAAGAAAAGAACCTGAGAAGAAAGATGGGCGAGAACTAAGAGGCAGGGCTGAATGGGGGCAAGAGAGCCAAAAAAGGGTCTGGACCTTACAGACTTCCTTTGCCTGGAGACATGGGTGTGGGGAGAAGGGAGGAGGGAGGACATTTCTATCTCGTGACAAAAGAAAGTCACACAATTGTTTTGTTCTCTGTTCTGGGGCGGGTGGGCGCTTGTATTTACCAGAGGGACCAAGGTCGCTGTGGCAACCACACATCTGGGCCCCGGAATCCAGATGTGCTGTATCTAGAAGCCATAGCAGAACGATGAGGCAAACATTAGGTTCCCCAGTCTTGGCCCCCACAGCTGGGAAGAGGACAGAGGACTGGAGTGGGAAAATGGGGAGAAGGGGGAGGGAGGAGGAGAGCAGGGGGCGGGAAAAGGGAGGAAGCGATGGAAAGGGACAAGGCGAGGAAAGGAGATAGCGGAGGGTGGCATGAAAAAGAGAGGTGTGAACAGGGGTCAGCAGCAGGGGATGAGAAGACCAAGAAAATACAAGCCAAGAGACCAGGAAGCAGGCGGAGAGAAAGGGGAAATATAAAGGAAATGAGGAAAATAATGAACCTAGGAGCAGTGGGTCAAAAAGATGGTGATAACGTGGTGGGGGTAGAGGGCAAAGAGAGGCAAGTGAGAAATCTGGAGAAAAGAGGAGGGTGAGCAGCGGGGTCAGGGACACCACCAGGGAACAGAAAGTGGGGATCTAGAGGAAGGAAGCAGGAGGTGGTGGCCGAGGGACGTGGACGGGGGCAAGGGACTAACTAGGACAGAGCAGCCAATGAACGGGAGGGAGCTGGCCCTGCGTGGGGGTGCAGGTGGGGGAATAGCGATCCACCTGTGCATGGCACCCAGGGCCCCCTTCGTGCTGTCCCCCAGCTCAGTCCTCCCTGCAACTCGGGGGCAGTATGTGCCGCCCAGAGCCCCTTTATGACATGAACAGTGCACACACTTTGCCGACCTGGGGTCAGAAAGGAGAGGAACAGGGAGAGTAGTGATGGACCCAGAAGGCATAAAGGAGAGGAGAGGACAAGAAAGGGCCAGGCGAGTGGGCAGAGAAAGGAGCAAGGACTGAAGAAAAGGTGAGTCTACTGCAGACCAGGCGGGGCAGACGGCGCCTCTCACCCTCACCTCAAAGATGAGGGCACCAAGCCTGAGATCCTGGGGCAGGAAGCAGGGCTGAGGACCAGGGCCCTCTGGAGTGAAGTGAAGTCTAAGTTCCTGGGAGCGCCCCCTCCTTTCCAGGTTACCATAGTTACCGGGTCTGTTTTGCCCCCAAACACAGTATGGGCCGGTGCTAGGCAAAGGAGAGCCTGGCCGGACACGTGAGGCTCTTCCTCCCTCCTCCTGGCCTGGGCTTGTGGCCCGGGCAGCCCCTGTCCAGTCATCTGGGCGTTGACCCAGGCCACTCCTGCGGGGTCAGGTCTGAGGCGCTGCTGGACAGCAGGGCCTGGTGGGGGATCCCTCCAGGTTGGGCCGAGGCGCAACCATCCAACCTGCTCCCCTTCCTCCTATTTATAGAGGTCTTCTCCACCTGCCCACTCATGTTTTGCTTTCATGTGGAGCCTGAGGTCTCCGTCTCCTCGAGTGCAGGGGTAAGGGGACGCCCCCGTGCCCCCCCATCCACTGCAGGCCCTCCTTCCCGGGCTCCCAGCCCTCTGGCCCTGGATCGTGTTGTTTGTGCGAGTTGCTCACCCTGGAAAGTAGGGGCAGGCGGGGAGAACCTGCTGGAGAGCAGGGAGCTGTGCACCCTGAAGGGCGTGGGGCCCCCTGTTCTTCCTGTTTACTTAGACACATTCCAGGATCTGTATGCTCCGCTGTCAGGCCACAGACACTCTGCTAGACACAGACAGGCCCCCAAGTCACAGGGCGGGCAAGGGGATGACATGAGGTTTGCGATCCCACACCCAGCCCGCCTCACCCCGCCACCAGCTGTGTCTTCAGTGCTTGGGTCTCTGACGCTGGCCCCATGGAAGTCACAAGCCAGGAAGGCAGCCACCATCCTTCAACTCTCTCCAAGTGGTTTATTTAACAATAAAAAAGATACACGCACACATAAACCTTCTCTCTCTCCACTACCTCTCCTTTATTACTATTAACTCCGAAATGTAAAAACTTCCCTTGTCCCACCTGGGGACAAATGTCCCACCTCCACCCCCCAAACACAGAGAGACAAAAGAACATGGAGCATACAAGAGCCTCCCCCCCCAAGCTGAACCTCACTCAGTAATCTCAGAGGTTCACGGAGATGAGAAGAGCCCTATATTCCAGAAAGGGGTGAGCAGAGAGGTGAACCACCCGACCCCCAGCAAGAGCTTAGGCCCACACCGGCCTTGCCAACCGCCCCAGTCCCACCTGCTCACCCCCCCGCAGTTCCCAGTCAGTGTGAGCGGCAGAGGTCAGGGATGACTGAGGTAGAGGGGCTGGCGGGCGGCCTGGCGGGCCTCGCTGGCCGCAGAAGCTGGCAAGGGGCCCCCTGTGGCGTTGCCCGGAGTTGGGGACGGCTGCTTTCGGAGCGAGGGGGGCACCGTGGAGGTCTTGATGTGAATCACCCTGGTGTCCATGACCTCACACTCGATCTGCATCATCTCCTCATAGTCCCCTGGGGCCCCCCGGCCTGACAGGGTCTCTGTGAGAAGTGGGGAGTTAAGGAAGAGGAGAAGGGGAAGCAAATGGGGGATTTAGTCAGAAGGGTTGTGGCGGGCACGGAGGAGAGGGCAGGGTGAGGGTGCGGAGTGGGCCCGCAGTGGGAGTTAAGTGGGGGGCAGAGAGAAGGGCAGAAAAAGAAAGTGACATTGATGAGTTGGGGAGGGTCACGGAGGAGAGGACGCCAAGAGAAAAGAAGAAGTGAGAGTCTAGCGGGCTCCCAGCCCACCCTCTGCCCGGCACCTACACAAGCGCCCGCCTTCTCGGAGGACCCACACCCTGGCCCTCCTCCCAGCAGCCTCAGCGTTGTTCACTCTACTCACTCCCTGCTGTCTTGCCCCTGAGCCTGCCATCTCTTTGGATACTTCATCTTCCCTTCTCCCTCAGCTCCCCTGCTGACCTCCCTATGGGAACTTCCTCTTCCTCAATCTCGGGGTCCCTCCCCTCACTGGAGGGGAAGAATTACCATTGGGGGCCATGGCGGGCATCACCAGGGACATCTTGGGCCGGGAGGTCTTGTTGTGGCTGATGGCTGGAAGCAGCAGGTGGTCCTGGGAGCGGGGGTAGGGCAGGTGGTGGTGGGAAAGGTGTTGAGGGACCCCCCAGCTCTAGCCTTCACCTCTGGCTGAAGACAGGCACTGCAGGGTGGGGGCGGGCGGGGAGGACTCACCCTTCGGAAGGAGACAACATAAAACGTGTCTTCCCGACGGTCAATTGCATCCAGGAACTCTGGCTGTGAACGGTCTGGGTGGTGATAGAGCTGCAGCTGACCTGCAGGACCCCTAGGTGGGTGAGGAAACAGCATTGGGGAGCAGGCCCCACGCCCGGTTCTCACAGGGCCAGGGGAAGACCAGAGACCTCAGTCAGTGGTGAGGAGCAAAATTCTGCGGGTGACAATGATGACAAGTGCAGGACAGAGCTTCAGAGTGGGCTCTTACTTGATAAATGGGCACCCTCCCCCATACTCACCTTTCTGGGGGCCCTGGAGGCTGGGTGGGGACAGTCTTAACTGTGAGCAACTTCTTCCGTGGCTGAAACTTCTGGAAGGAGAGGTCTCTGAGGATTCGGAGGGTGAAGGGAGAAGGGAAAGAGACAGGCGGCCCCTGGAAGCTAACGCCACCTCACCCCTGCTTCTCCTCGCTCCGGGTGGCCTTCCTCGAGCAAGCCCCACCCTACCTGTCTCTCCTGGGCCCTCTGGGGGTTCTTCCGCCGGCCTCTCTGGTGGCGCTGCACCCAGCCGCTCAGCTCGTCGGCAAGCCTGGGAAGCAGAGGGTCTGTGCATGCGACAGGCTGCATGCGGGAGGGCGGGGGCTAGGGCTGTCTGGGGACCTCGGAGGGCCGGGAGAGCCCCACACACCTCAGAGACTCGGTTCGGTTGAAGTGGCGGCAGTCAGAGGAGAGGAAGAGCTGATCTAAGTCTCTCAGGAGTAGTTCCCTGGCAGCCCCTGGGAAGGCTGTCAGGTTCCTGCAGCCAGGGAGGGAACGAGGCACCCTGAGAGGCGCCCAGCACTGGTACGGCCCAGAGAGCAGCCTGGGCTCCCCTTCCAGGCAGAGGCAGCTTCTAAGGAGAAGCGCCCCTCCTCACCTGAAGCTGGGCTGGCCTGCCGGGCTGGGCTGTGGCTCCTCAGGGCCCCGGGGGGACCCCCGCAGGGGCTCCATTCCTCCCTGAGCCTGCCGCTGCTCTGAGAACTCCAGCAAGCGCCTCTGGGGCCGGGGCTCCTGCCTGTCCATCCGAGAGACAGGAGCTGGCGGAGGCTCACTGATGCTGCGTGCCAGGAGGGACAGAGATGTGGACTCCGGCCCTACTGAGGGTCCAGAGAGAGCACCCTGCAGTCAGGCTGCCCAGGCGCCAACCTGTTCTGCCAGCTGAGTCTCTCCACCTCACAGGCCCAGAAACAGGGAAACGACAGCACTTAGCCTGCAGCCTGGAAGCTGGTAAGCCCTGACCAGCCACTGTCTCATCAACACTGTCACTATCCTTTACCCTACACCACCCCACCTGTGAACAGTCGAACAGTCAGGTGCGAGCGGACCGCTGGACGTGCCATCACCATGGCGCTAAGGACAGACCCGCCGGGGCGTTGGTGGGAGGAAGCAGACTGGGCCGAGGTGGCACTCAGGCGTTCCCAGGGAGGGTGGGGGAGCGCACCTGACAGGTCCAAAGTTGAAGGCAATGAAGAGAAGGAAGACCATGATGCAGACCACCTTCCTGTTTCCAGACCCTAACTTGAGTTCACTGTTCTGAGATGGAAAGGAAGAGATGAGAGAGGCAGGGAGTCAGCGTCCCAAGCATCCAAGCATCCGGTATCCGGCCCGCCCGCCTCCCAGGGACAGACCAGGCTGACCTCGGCCAGCAGAGCCTCTAGCCGCCGCCGGAGGGCAGCATTCTCCCTGCGCAGCTGCTGGTTATCGGCCAGCACGGCCTGCAGCCGCGCCTCCAGCCCCTGCAGGTACTCCTTCTTCTTCCTCCGGGACTGGCAGGCCGACTCCCTGTTCTTGATCATTCGCTGCTGCCGCTTCAGCAGCTTTGCCTGGGTACCGGGGCACAGAGCGAATGGAAATGAGATGGAAGGGGGCCACACCCCGGCCCGGAACTGATGCCCAGTCTGCCTTCCTAACCTCCACCTACACAGCAGAAGGGGGTGTCCTCCCCCCCAAGATTCCAGAGAAGGAGCCCTTCTCGCAACCCTTCCCCTCCCTAGAAGGCGGAAGAAGTCAGCCTGCAGGAGGCATTTCCCGCATCCTGGAGGAACCTCTTTCCTTGGTGGGTCTTCCTCCAGATCTTTCTTTTCAGATCCCCAAATTCAACCTTGCCATAACGAAGGAGCAGTTTGTTTCCCTCTCTTCTACTACAACCCTAACTCAGTATAACTTCCCTGACTTTGGTTTCCTGAGACCACCCGTTTCTCTATCTGCAGTGAAAGCAAACCTAAGGACCCTGAAATGACAGGCAGCCGATACCCTGGGGGGCCACTCTGACCTGCAGGATCATCTTTCTGCTCCTGGATCTTAACTCCGTCCTCACCCTACAGTTGTCTGAGACAGCTTTCTTCTTCCTTTCCCATCACGAGCTCCCCTGCTCTCCTCCCTGCTACTCACATCCACTTCAGGCGGGCAGGAATTCCCGGGCATAGGAGCTGGAACAATGCTCTTCCTCTCGGCCCGTGGAACGGCGGGGGCTGGCCCTTCAGGCTGGACTCGGATAGCACCTTGGATGAGGACAATTGGGGACACTGGGGCAAATGAGCAGAAGATCAGAGAGCTGAGAGTCAGGCAGGGTCCAAGTGTCCACACCCGCACCCGTGCGCCGAGGATTGGGAGCCTGGATGGCTGCGCACTCCCTCACAAAGCTGATCCAGCCATCCGCTCTCCCTCTTCCTACCTGCGGGTGGTTGCACGAGCGGTTGCAGAAGAACTGCGGTGCTGGGCGGCACGGCTCTGGGTGGCATCTGGACGGTGGTTAGCACCACGGGTTTGGGCTGCAGTGGTGGCTTCCGGGCGGGCGGGGCTTTCCCTGAAGGTGAGAAGAAGCAAGGAAGACATTCCAGGACCAGGGAGCTCTGGCCAGGGACCCCGGGGCTCAGGAAGCCCTCTTACCTGAGCAACTTTCAGGGGATGGACCCATGCTGATCTGGACAGCTCCAAGGCAGGGGGCCGGGGCATCCCAGAGGAGGCACTCTGGAGGGGATGGGGACTCTGTCTTCACTTCCAGCACCTCCTCACCTACACAAGCCTGTGTGGGGCCGTGCAGAGGCGACAGTCAAGGACGGGAGAGCTGGGGTGTCAAGAAGAAGGGCCCCAGGGCTCCCGGGGAGAGGGGAAGTTAGGCTCACCTGGCCAGGGGAGTCTGCTGAGAGCAGGGATGCCTCAGAGTTGATAGAGGAGGGTGGAGAGGCAGGTTCTAGCTTGGTCTGGATATCTGGGGGGCGGCAGGAAGAAACCAAAGCAGGATGTCAGGTAAGCACTGGAGAGAAAGGGAAGAGGTTCCGATGGGGAAATGGGTTGTTCCTCTGTGCACCCGAATGTAACTATTCCGGCCCTAGGCAGGCGACCCAGGGAGGAGCTGCAGGGCTGCTAGCCTGCTGGTCTCGTCCCGCCTCTCCCCACTACCTGCCTTTCCCCTTCAGTGGCTCCTCTAGCGTTTTCACCGCTGTGACTTTTCCTCAAGGCTCTCCCTGTCCTTCCACTGTTCCCTTTCTTCCTCGAAGACCATGTCCATTCACACAGAAGAGGCCCAGGCAAGGGGTCTCCGGCATTCTGTGCCCAGTTCTTATCTTACGGGGTCACCACCCCATCCTGACCAACATGCCTGTGTCGAGGGCTGCTGCACACACATGTCCAGCTGACTGCCGCTGGCACCCAGTCCTGACTCCCACGCATGAGCGTCTGTCCTCAGCGAGTACCTAAATTCAACTGGCCTGAAACAAAGCTCACTGCTTCTCCTATTGCCCAAGCTCCCCTGCCTGTAATCGGTCTCCCTAGCCTGAGTCACAAAGTCTCAGTCGCCTCTCAGCAAGACTTCGGGCCTTCCATTCCATCTCTACTACCTGCTGATCACCCCAGGAAAACCAGCTAGGCCCCATATGGCTGAAGCAGACCCCCAGGGGACAGATGCAGCCCAGAGGCCAACAGTCCACCGCCCCCCGGTCCCCGCCACTCGTCTCGGTGCTCAATTATACAAAGGCTGATATTCCTATTTTTGCTATAATTCAACTTCTATTTTGAGTAAGTAATAGTCATATGATACAACTACCAAAGGAAATACAATCATGTGATACCAATTCCAGAGAAACAAGGAAGTTGAATGAAAAGTGAATCTCCTTCTCTGCCCTGTCTCCCAGACACCCACGTCTCCTCCTTGGAAGGGCCTACTATTAGAACATCTAACCAAATCAGGCTTTCTGTTTATCACAGTCATAGGCAAATCACAGGTCCTCAAAAATACCTGAATATGAGGAGAGAATCTGATTTTAATAACACCATCCTTTGCAAAGTCACAAATAATCTTTGCTGTTGAGGGTGTTTCAATTTTTGTGTGTCTTCTTTGTAACTTCTTTTTTTCTCTTTTCTTTTTTTTCTTTTGTAACTTTCAATAGTCTGCTAGGTATGATCTGTTTGTTCCTCCAAATCTACGCTCCATCCTTCCCTGCCTCATTGAGAGGCCCAGGAAGAAAATCTAAACAGACTGCCCCAGAATAGATTGCCCCAGTGGACTCCCTCGCCCCGCAGTGTCCACTTGGAGTTCACCCGGACAGAGGCCACGCCAAGAGAGCCAGAAAGCACTGTGTCCTCAACAGCCACCGAGTCTCACACCGCGTTCACCGTCTCACCCCTGCCAAAACCCAGGTGTCTCTCTTGACCCCCCTCTCCAGTGTCCAGGCTTCACTGCAACTCACCCTTCTACTTCATTCTTCCTCAAATCTGCCTCCTTCTTGGCATCTGAATATCTTTCCATGACCAAGTGCGTGAGCCTCCCTGGCCCTCTAACCTCTGAATGTCTGCCCCAATCTCCTCGTGGCTGAGGCAGGAGGACTGCAGTGGGTTTGAGGCAAGCCTGGGCTACAAAGTGAGTTCACGACCAGCCTGAATTACGTAGTGAGACCTCCCAAAAAAAAAAAAAAAAAAAAAAAAGAGCGAGTGGCCAGGGGCTGCTAGCTAGACATATAATGACAGCTCCATTGTTGAACAGCTCCAAGCTTGAACTTTCCACTACTTGAACAGCAAAGTCTGAAAAAAAATCTGCTTAGTGTTTGTAACTGTGCTCAATAATTGAACCAAAAAGTTCAACTTGAAAAAAACCTTACGGGCTGTGAGTGAGTCAAGTGTTGTCTCTCTCAGACACAAAGTGCCGCTCTTGCCCAGACAGCATACAGTGTTGTGTAAGTGCATTAAAACATTCCTCATTGTGTATGTGTGTGGGGGGGTGGTTTGCTTCATTTGTGTAAAATATAACTACGGCTCCGAAGTTAGTGATACCAGCAGTAAAGCTAAGAGGAAAACTGTGAGAATCATGATGCAGTTAAAGAAATTATTGCCAAAAAAAAGAAAAAAGAAATTATTGCAGCTCTTGCTTGCCTTGCAGCCTTCTGCCTGCTGTGAACTGCTTCTCCTCTGTGACGCCCCTCTGCCAGGCCACCCTGCCTTGGATCCAGTCGATTATGGACCGAACCTCTACAAACTGTGAACTAAATAAATCTTTCCTCCATTAAAAAAAAAAAAAAAAGAAATTATTGCAAAATTTGCTAAAGTCCTGGAAAATGAATCTATAAGTGTAATTTTTGGGCCTCAGAACCAACTATTTAGTTTCCTATTATTTCTTATGGGAAAAATATGTTCAGTTCTTGAACTTTTTGTTGTTTGAACATGAATTTGGAACGAATCGAGTTCAACATATGAAGTTATCACTGTACTTAACTGCCTGAAGTTGTTTTAAAAATACAAATTAAGGAGTTAGGGAATTTAGCTCAAGTGGTAGAGTGCTTGCCTAGGAAGTGCAAGGCCCTGAGTTTGATTCCCAGCACCGCCCCCTCAAAAATACAAATTAATGGTGAGCTGAATGACACATAGGAATGCTAGGATCAAGGAAAAGAAAGAAGTTACCTCTGTCTACTCAACGCTGCCATTGCTTCAGTTTCTGAAAATTCTCCCTTTCCTTCAAGGCTTCTCTCCTAGCTACCTGTGATCTCCCTTCCCCATCATCCTCCCTGGCCTGCTGTCTACACTCCCTGCTCCATCTACACACACACGTGAACATCTACCAACTCTATCCTGGTGAAGCCCAGGACCGCGGCAGGCGGTTATTACCTGAGGCATCATCAGCAGAAGGGCCCACGGTGATCTGGACAATTTCAAATGGGGATGCTGGGTAATCTCCCAGGAGGCAGAGCGGGGGTGCTAAGGACTCGGTCTTCACATGCAGTACCTCCCCTCCTCCAGGAGCCTGATGACAGGGTGCAGGGAGCCAGACAGAAGAAAACAAGGGACGTCTTGAGAATAAGAGCAAGAACAAGAGTTTTAGAGCTTCCAAACCAAGTATTTGACCTTGTGGTTTGAGTGGGATGGAGCGTCCCCTACGCTGTCTCTAGCCCATTGTCTCATGATTTCTTTTTTTCGGGGGGGGGGGGGCGCTCCTGATTTCCTACAGTGAACAACTTCAGCAAGGAGAGTAGCAGAATTCTCAGCAGTTAACTTTCTACTTCTCTGCTCAACCACTGTTACTCCACAGTCCTGTGTATTAAAGACTCCATACTTATAACGCAAGCAGAAGTATGGAAAGTGGCCACGGCAGAAAAAGCCCCCTTCTGACTCGTAGCACACAAATAACTCCCTCCGCACTTGTGGGTGAAGAGAATTGGTCCCTCCCACTGAGAGCACGAAGCAGATGGCTCTCTGACCTGGCTGGAGGGCTCTGCAGAGAGATGTGATGACTCAGAGGTAAGGGAGGAGGAGGAGCAGGGGGAGGATGGCTCGGACTTCACCTGAAGATCTGGAGAAAAAGGGGTTAGAAAATAATCAGGAAGGGGCTGGGGATTTAGCTCAAGTGGCAGAGCACTTGCCTAGCAAATGCAAGGCCCTGAGTTCGATCCCCAGCACCAAAAAAGAAGAGAATCAGGAAACAGAGCCTGAAAAGAGTCTAAAAGGTGTCGGAGGACATAGTGTTGGGGACTTCCTCATCAGGCCATGGAGAGGGAGGTGTTAGGATACAGGGCATTACATAGTGTTTGGGGAACAGTCGAGAAGAGGAGGAGGGAAGGAGGAGGGAATCATAAAGGATATTTTACCTGGGAAGATAGGCAGAGAGTCCCAGGGGGGCTCAGGGGGACTGGCATCCATTCCCACATCCACAGAGCTGCTGTCAAACTGAATAAGAGAGGATATAAGAGAGCAGGACCGGAGAAAGTAGGGGCAACTCCAGTTACTCTCTGGCCTGGTGATTCTCGGACCTCTCCCTCCCACAAGTGATCCACCAGCAATACCGGGACATCTTGTTCCAAGCAACGGAAGAGCTGCGGCGGCTCCTCGGCCACCTCATCCAGGCCAGTATACAAGGTGCTGTCTGCAAGGAGTGCACAGCGTCAGGAAAGTCGCCCAGCGGCGCAGCCTGCAGACGCACGCACAGCCCGCGCCCCATCCCTCATAGGCTCTGCGCCGCAGACCCACCGCCCGCCCACTTGAAAAGTGATACAGCCGAAGAACGTCAGCCCCTCCTTCCCCGACCCCGGAACAACTCGACGTCCCCGCGGGGAGCGAGGTCGGCCGGCTCCCGCAGCTCCCGAAAGCACGGCGAGCCCTTTCTCCGCCCTCCTGCAGAGGTGGATTCCATATTTGCCCAGCCTTCCTCTTTGGGTTTCCGCTTCCTTCCCGCGTGCTCGGCGACACGGTGTGCACGGCCCGCTCCCCTCCCCGCGGCCTCACTCCGCACACCCCAGTCCTCCGGGCCCAGCAGGTTGTCGGTGAAGAAACGCGTCGGATCCGCGATCTCACTGAGCAGCATCAGCTCCGCCATCTTGCCCCCCACCGCCCGGCCCTGAGACGGTTCCCAGGCCCTCCTCTTCTCGTCAACTAATCAACCGACTCTTTAAAAAAAAGAGGGGACGTCCCGGAAGTCCTACAGACCAGTAAGAGACGCGGGTGGCGAGCACATGGACGACGGGAACGACTGCGCAGGCGGGGCCAATGGGAGCGCGGGGTGGCGGCGGCGGTTCCAGGAGCTCCGGCCGTAAAACTGGCGCATGCGCCAAAGCGGCCCCAGGACCAGGAGCTTGGGAAATGTAGCTCCCGGTAGCCTAGGAGCTGTAGTTCCTAGCATTGAAAGTTCCGGTACGTTCCCCCAGCCAGTCCTAAATTTAGAAGTGTAGACGGCTTCTCCACGTCTTCGAAGATGGACAGGCTTCCCCAAAAGAGACTCTCTGAGACCACTGCGCTATCTCCCCTAGGAGGGCAAAAGCTGGGAATAGGATATGGAGTGAAACCCTCCCTCTGAGCCCCTAAAAATCTCACAGCACAGACCACAGTTCACAGCTTCCTGTCTCTTTTAAGGTTTAACTTTTAATCAGCCAAACATCTTGCGTAGACCCTGAGCCAGCCCTGCATCCTGTTTCTTCCCTTCAATGACCACCTTTCCCAGCTCTTCCTGGGCTGCACGGTTTTGGGGGTCTACCGCCAACACCTTCTTCAGGTCAGCAGTTGCTTTGTCCAGGTTCCCAAGGGCAGCCTGGGCAACCCCTCTTCGGTATAAGGCCTTTAAATGGCCAGGTTCCCGCTCCAGCACCCGGTCACAGTTTTGGGCTGCCAGCTGGGGCTGCCCTAGCAGCAACTGACATGCAGCGAGATTGGCATGAAGGACAATTCGTTCTGGAGGGCCAGGTGGGGGTAAAGTCAACAGCAGCCGAAGAGCCCGTCCATAGCATCGGGCAGCCCCTGCAGGGTTCCCGGCTTGAAATAGTTCTGTGCCCCTTGCCCGTTCTTCCCTGGCTAAGGCCTCCTTCTCGCTAGTCTCCAGCTCCCAGGAGTCCCGGCCTAGAGAGAAGGAGTCCAGTGTGAGCCTGACAGGAGGTCCAGGGTGTCCAGGGAGCTGAAGCTCTGCTTCCTCACCTTGACACATAGACTCCAGGCACTTCTCTATGAGCTCCCCCCAGGTTCCATCCCTCCAGGGCCCTACTCCCACAGTTAGCTCTATCCAGCCCTCTGGCAGTTCTGACCCAAAAGGAAACCCTAAAGCCAGAACCCGGCAGCGGGAGCCTAGCTTGGGTTTGTCCAGGCCGTGGCCATGGATTATGATCTTCTTGACAAAGCTCCCATCGGGACAGTACCAGAGATCAGAAGCTGGAAGGGACCCTGGCATCTCACAAGCCGATTCATGAGATTTATCATAGTGTCCTTCAAGTCCAGCCACCTGGTTTTCAGTCTCATGAGGATTCTCTAGTTTTTGACTAGCTGGATCAGAGCTCACTCCCTCCTCAAGCGTTTCCGCAGGAGGGTCTTGGGGCTGCTGTCTGAACTGAGTAATTGAATCGAGGTTCTCCTGGGAGTTCTTTTCCCACTGTGGTTGTGGTTGAGAGATGTCCTTCTCTCCCAGTGGACTGATTGGTGGCGTCTCCATTTGGCCACCTGGTCCCTTTCATCCTGGGTGATCAAATGGTTTTGCTCAGAAAAGGATGGATCAGGTTCGGGTCAGCACCTGAAAGGAAAAACAAAAACAATGCTAATTAAGATTCTTATTTAGACTCTTTTTTTTTTTTCTTATTTAGACTCTTTTCACGCTTTGTCACTAGCCTTTGGTCCTGCACGTCCATAATGTTTTCTCCCTCCAAAATATTCGTCTTCTGGGATTGGGGATTTAGCTCAAGCGGTAGAGCGCCTGCCTACCGCTTGCAAGCCTGCCTACTCAGTGCAAGACCCTGAGTTCGATCCCCAGCGCGCGCGCGCGCGCACACACACACACACACACACACACACACACACACACCTGTTTTCCTCGAAATGCGTTTCCACCCAGACCTAATTCAGAACTATAAATTCCACAATTCCCTATAGTTTTTAGGTAACCGCCCCAACTACGGACACCCGATCGGGTCAAAAAGTACCTGAGCGGCCAAAGTGCCTAGCATGGTGGCAAGAGCCGGATTATTCGAATCAGCGTTCCTTCTGAAGCTAGGTGATGACTGAATATTGTCTTCGGAGTCTCGTCACAGACGCAGAGGAGTGCTTAGAGATACGAGCAACTGGGGAGAGATCCTGACAACTAACCCTGGAGCACGCGAAACACCCAAATTCCTGACGGCCAATCAGGAAGAGGAACTGGCCTGTTTGGCCCGCCCACCGGATGTGACATCATTTCCTCCGCAGCCGCGAAGCGTCAGGTCTTAGCCACCGAGCTAAGCCTTAGCAACCGAACGAGGTCCAACTTGGCCTGTTTCCTCCGAACTGGAGAAGTCCTGGAGTGGGAAACCGGGGCGAATGAGGAAGGAGTGGCGAATGGCTGGGGCAGCGGTTAACGAGAGCCGCGGCACCCTCCGTTTGTCGACCTCAGGCCCCTCTGCTGTCGTCCCTGTTCTGAGATTCCCGAAGGGGTTAACCCTGCCCACTCCTTCGCCCGTTCGGTCCAGGATGCGCCGCGATAAACTCTCAAGCCTTTAGCTGCCACCGGCCCCACCGCGTTGCGAGAGCTCCGGAGGCTTCTCCTTTTCTCCTCGCACCCATCACTGCCTTTCGAGTCCCCCTCCTCAAATCTTAGACAGTGCTTTTCCAATTGTAGTGCGCGCACAACCCCCGAGGAGGTTGTTAAACCACATTCGGATTGAGGGAGCTTGAGACGGAGCCTGTAACTCTGCATTTCTACAAGCTCCTACCTGATGCTCATGCTGCCGGGCAAGATCTAGAATAACCTCATTCCGGTCTGTCCCCCTTTCCTTGTCTGTGCACCTTCAGTTTGTCCTGCCTTTTACACTGTAACTTGTAGAACCTGCCCCACGGGGTGTTGAAGTGGAAAACTGGTCCTCCTCCTAATAGAAGGTGTAGTTTCTTGTTGTGCTTCAGCCTGGCCCGGCCAGCTACCTGCACAGGCTGGGCCACCACAGCTCTTCGGAGAAAAAGAATCCCTCTCTCACTGTGGCTTCCCCTCACTTTGCTCTCTTACTCCACCGCCATGCCTCAGAGGACAAGGAACATGGTGCCGGGACAGCCGGGGCGGGAGCAGTTTCATCATCAAGCACAGACCTGGGTCAAAACCACCCTCTCCCTGCTGTACTGTGTTAAGTTACGGGTCCCTAATCTAGGCATTTTTTAAAAAAAATTTACTTCTGGGTTCTGAGCCACATTAACCTTCGTCCACTCTCCCGCTCGTTGTCCCCTCATGGCCAACTACTCTGATTCTTGGAATCCCTGGGATCCTACTGAAAACTAATCCATCTCTTCTCCCTCCCTCTTCCCCTTTCCTTTTCAAGGACCTCAGGGAAAGACAGGCAGTCTAGAATGAATTCCAGCAGGCTCAGTCACACCCCAATACCTGGACAAAAATCATTAATTGCAGTGTGTCTTAACATTGGAGAGAGTCACTCCATGACTGTTCAAAGAGGAAAATCAGTAGTTAGGTATGACCAGAAGCATGAGCTACTGTGAAAATTAGTGATGAAGGGTGCTGGAGCATTGCCCTAGGCTGAGACATTTTTGCTGCTATCTAAAAAGAGAACACACTTGTAGACCCCTGAATTCCAGTGCAAGGCCCTGAGTTTGATCCCCAGCACCCCCCAAAAAAATTCCAGCATGATGGCACACTCCCATAATCCCAGCACTCTTGGGAGGCTAAAGCAGGAAGAATGCCAAATTCGCCCCCAGCCTGTGTAATTCAGTGACTTAGTGAGCCTCTCTCAAAAAATGTTTTTCTTAAGGGCTGGGGATGTCTTTCAGTGTGAAAGTCTTAGATTCCATCCTGGTACTGAGCTGGGTGTGGTGGTTCATATCTGTAATCTCAGCACTTGGGAGGCTGAGGGAGGAGGGTTGCTGCACATTCGAGGCCAGCCTTGAATTACAAAGCGAGTTCAAGGCCAGCCTGAACTATGTAGCAAGGCACTGTTTAAAAAACCCAAAGAAAAAATCTGGTACTAAGGAGTTATATTAAAAAAAACAAAAGATGATACTCCTAGCCAAGTGTGGTGGTGCACACCTGTAAGCTGAACTACTTGTGAAGCTGAAGTAGGAGAATTGGAAGTTCTAGGCCAGCCTGGGTAGCTTAGTGGGACTCTACCTCAAAATTAAATTTAAAAAGTTAAAATTTTTAAAAATTAAAAATGATACCCACTCACTAAAAAATAGAGTCACTCGAAAGATGAGTCATCAAGATGAATGCAGAATGAGGGGTACAGCTCAGCGACAGAGTGCTTGGCCAGCATACACAAAGCCTGGATCCACATGACCACAAAATAAATAAATAAATATAAATTAAAGGTTTTTTTTTTCTTTCTTTCTTTCTTTTTTTTGAGACAGGGTCTCACTATGCAATTCAGACTGGCCTTGAACTCACTATGTAACCCAGGCTGGCCTTGAACTTGCATCGGGATTACGGGTGTGCCCACCCCATGCCCAGCTCAATTATTTAAAATTTAGAAGAGGCCTCCGGGGTCCCCAGGAAGACATTCACAGACCTGGAGATTCTCCCAGGCCTCACCCAGGAAGAAGGCAGCAAGTAAAGCACAGGATGGGAAATAGTGCAGGCTCTTGCCTAAACCCTGGTACAGTGGGAATGTTGACGACTCACACCACCTGCTTGCCCACCTCCCCGTCCCTGAGGCTTATAAGCCAGTGTGTAGCTCTCTGGGGACAGTCGCCAAGGAATCAGGAGGAAGGAGAGAAAGAGCCAGCAGGATCATACTCCCAGGCCTGGCTAGGGAACCTGGAATCTCAGGTTGATATAAAAAGACACAGGTGAGGGGCTGGGGATTTAGCTCAGTGTTAGAGAGCTTGCCTAGGAAGTGCAAGGCCCTGAGTTCAATCCCCAGCACCAAAAAAAGACACAGGTGAACAACTACTTACCTGTTAGGGTAGATTCTTGGGCTGGAGGAGAGGGAGGGAAAATGTCTCTCTGCCCTCTTTTCGCCTAAAGATTTGAGAGTATCGGGGGAGTGGTGAGGTGGCATACAAATGTATTCCCAGGCCCTGAGGAGGATGAGGTGGTAGGATACCTTGAGCCCAGCAGTTTGGGGCCAGCCTGTGCCGTATAGCAAGACCCTATCTCCCCCCACCAAAAAAGAGATACTCTGCAATCTTGGTAGTGTAGTTCAGTAGTAGGAGCTTCCCTAGCATTCGTGAGGGCTTCGATTCTATCCCCAGCTCCACAAAAAAGGAGGAAAGAAATCTGGGCCGATGGAAGGAAAGCTTTGGGTCCCGCTCTCCGTGACTGTGGAAGATGGACCCCTTCTGGAACAATTCTCCCCTCCTCCAAGTTCTTATCAGAATACTTAATACCTTGCTGAAGATCAGTCAGATTGCCATGTCTCTGAGGACTCACCTGTGAACCTGTATCTACACCTCTCCTGGAGCCCATTCCTCCTCTGCCTCCTGGCTGCCTCCTTCCAAGCCGAGGGAGAGGAGCCAGCTGTATTCTGCAGCCCTCCCAGGTCCAGGTCTAGCTTGGGAGGGCGGTGTGCGGCCTTCTCCGAGGGTGAAACCTGAGGCCGAACCTGCGGAGGAAGTCTTCGAGCTGGTGATTGTTCTGTCTAGTCCAGAATACGCAGCACATGACTGACGCCTGCCCTCTGAGTGGGCAAAGGAGGATTTTTTTCTTATTTAGTCAGTAATCCTTATTGAGGGCGGGGTGTAGCTCAATAGTAGAGTATGTGTTTGGCATGTAAGAGGCACACACACACACACACACACACACACACACAAATCCTTACCAAGTCCTCAGAACTCATCGAGGAAATATGAAGACAAATGCAAAGGACCTCGCTAGTACTCTCACAGAGGTGAACAGTTGTATTACTGAATGTTCCACATGTCCACATGCAAGGAAAAAGTGATGTTATTACAGGCAGCTAAGTCAGATAGAAATTACTACACAGTCAGAGGGACTGGGCCCTGGAGGAAGTCAGCACAGTAACATAAAGACATCAGAACTGCGGCTGGAGGCAAATGGAAAGAGAGCCAGGACTCCGTGGAGGTCAACACCCAGGCCCGCGGCGTAAGCAGCAGCTTGAGACGGTGCAGTAACTAGCCCACCAGCCCGGGCCCAGACGGGCATCAGAGGCGAAGCTGGTGCCGGGACACCTGGACCCTTCCTCTCCTCTCTTCCAAAAACGCCTTTATTTTTTCCATGTACTACATAATCTGCTTCCCTATTCGATCAATATTAGCTAAGCAACTATATTTATAATCCTATATGTTGATTGTAGTCTGACCCACGCTGTGCCCTTGTTGTGACTCTGCTGTGTAAATTACCGCTGACAAAGTGCCTGGGGGCCGCCCACCGGGGACTCCTCCTGGAAACCCGGGAGCCCGTCTCCTTATTTCCGACAAAACTCTCCTGACTTCCTCCTTTGTGTCATGACTTCATTCCTCCATGTCGTGAGACCACAAACTCGGAACGTTTGGCATCTAACAGGTCAGGAGTTGTATTTTTCCTGTATCAGTGTGGCAGGGAGGTTATTTCTAACGAGGGGCAATTTGAAAATGCTTCAAGGCGGGGCTAGGCTGTAATTCTGACACGTAGAACTGGGTGGGATTTATGGTAGGTGGGAAGCAGAGTAAATCCTCGAGGTAAGGAAAGGTGAGGTCCTGCACGCCAGCATCATTCAGCCCTAGCGCGCCGGTCTCTGCTTTCCCAGGCTGTTCCCAGCCCCTCGTGCTGCCCTGTCACCAGGCAGGAGCCGGCTGGGAGCTTTGACGGTCCCTGCACATCACACTCACCACACGGAACCCTTTGCCACACTCACTCTGCTGTTTATCATTGACACGAGAGACCAAAATTCTAGCTTTCCAGAAGTTAAATAAATTTTCCCTTCTGTTTAGTTTTGGTGGTTTCAGTGGTTTTTAGTTCTGCTGGGGTTTGTGTCAAAATTCTTCCCCGCTCCGCTTTGCTCCCTAAGCCCTGGGCTGGGCTTCCCTTGTGGGCAGCGTTTGTGGGCAGGACAAGTTCAGCAAAGGCAGGCTTTTCTGCGGTTGTGCTTCAGAGAGGTGCACTTTAGCACTCACTGACCGTGTGTTACAACTGCAATACCGGGCAGGGTGCCAGAGTCAGACACTCTCCTGCAACTCCATTAGCTACTTAGTCATTCAGTCGTTCAACAGCCTCCTCCTTTTTTCTTTTGTGGTGCTGAGGATCAAACCCAGGACCTTGTGTTATCAGGTGTGTTCTGATATTCCTGGGTTCTTCCCCTCTTTGAGCAAAGAATTGAACAAGGGGGGCAAAGAGTGGTTCTAAAGTTTTATTTAAAATTACAGAGAAAAGAAGAAAAGGAAAGTCGAGCATAACAATAGAAACAGCAAAATGTGCACTGGGCCTAAAAGGCATGGTAGGGGTTACCACGAGAAAGGCCTGATAGCGCTGGCACTGGGTAAGCAGACACTGTCTTGCTCCTTCCCTGACTGCGCCATAGAAAAGAAAAGGGACTTGCTTCCGGTGTTGCTTCTATTTATCCACATGAAGCAGGTGGCTCTTGAAAATGGCACCCTGGGCTGACGTCAGGTCCAGGCCACTCCCCAGATCACATTCCCTTGCCAGCCAGCCTTAGCCCTGCCCTATTCCTACCTCACTTGCTCATGCTAGGCGAGTGCTGTACCACCGAGCTACCTCCCGGCTTCACTCACCAACTGTGCGTGGTGTTGGGGCCCGAACCCAGGGTCTTGGCATGAGCTGTATACCCAACACTTTTTTTTGTTGTGTTTTGTTTTGTTTTGAGACAGGGTCTCGCTATGTAATTCAAACTGACCTTGAACTCATGGCGATCCTCCTGCTTCAGCCTCCGGAGTTCTGGGATTACAGGTGTGCACCACCATACCCAGCCCATTCAACAAATCTTTATTAAGAGCCTCCTTGTGCCAATCTAGGGGCTGGGAATAAGGCAGTAGAAGAAAAGCCATGAATCTCCTGTAGCTTACGTTCAAGGGAAGGTGATAAGCAGTAAAAAACAATTGACAAACTATAAAACAATGTCGGGCAGTAACAGGTGTTAGGAACACAATAAATCAGGGTGCAGGAATAGGTGGCTAATGTCCCCAAGTGTATGTGGTGCTATTTTTAATCCAGCAAAGAGATTAAGCCTCCTCATGGAGGTGACACTTGCGCAATGACATAAATGCTGTAAGTGAGCAGCCACGCAGCTATCTGGAAGCAGAGCATCTAGGGAGGGAAAAGGGAGTGGAAAGGTCAAGAGGAAGGAACTGGATTTGTATGTGAAAGCGCTGGGGCTGGAAGAAGAGAAGGGAGGTCAGAGAGGGTGGAGCAGAGTGGTGGGGATGATGTCGAGAGGCAGAGAGGAACAAGCTGGGCAGGCTACAGTGTGGACTTTGTGTTTGTCCTACCGAGGCAGAAAGATACGATTTATTTCCTCATGCCTCGTAATGGTCATAGCCAACAGCCTGTAACAAAAGATAGCCAAAAAAGACAAAAGAAAAGCACCATAGATTTATTTAATTAATGCTTGCCATGACAGAGGGGTCTTGAGAAAGGAAGACCCAGCCAGGCAGTATGCAGTGAGTTTGAGTCCAGCCTGGACCACCTAGAGAAACCTTGTCTTGAAAATAACAACAAAAAAAGAAAAAAATAACAAACAAATGAAGAAAGGAAGAAAGAAACAAAGAACCCCCAAAGACTCAAAGACTAGGGAAAACTGTCGTTTTTTCTGCTTAGATTTGATGAAGGATGAACAGCCACGTAGGAACAAAGAGCGTACGGTGGAGGGGAGACAGTCAGCACGGCCTTCCTGTTCATCTAGTTCTCGGCTCATTCTGGTGAGGCCTCTTCCTCCCAGGCATGAAGCAAGAGAGTCTTGTGACCCACCGTCAGACGGGGCAGGTCGGAGTTTCTTTACGGCCGGCTGTGACACAGAAGGCAGGGACGACAGGGCAGTATTCAGGGTTTACAGCTGGGCAGTTCCAGTTTCTACCACCTGCCTTGGGGGAAGGGAATCTTAATGTCTTTGGTCTGCTTTGGAGGAGAAAGGGAAGAAGAAAGAAGAGCAGGAGAAAGAAAGATTGTGCTTTTGAGCCCGTTTCCTACAAAGTGTGCAGTGTGCCCAAGGAACCATGATTTGGGGGTGCTGTGTCCTGAGCCCCAGTAGTCTGAGTGTGGGCAGGAGTCACCACAAGGGTTTCAGCAGGCGAATGACAACATCTGGTAAGTTTTTAAAAATCATGCTAACTTCTGTATGACGGATGGAATGTACCAGCCAAAAATGGAAGCAGCAGATCCAAGCGAGGGGCCAGTCAGGGGGCTGTGGCCGAGTGGGAGCTTGAGTGAGGGCAAAGGTAAGGTCAAGGAGAGCGTCCTGAGGCCTCCAGCATTCAGGGGTCTGGAAGACGAACTGGAGCTTTGGTCGAGGGAAATCAGAAGTAGCCACAAACAAGGAGCCTGGGCAGACTTACTTTGGTCGACTCGAGAGAGAGTGTTTGGAGAAAGCATTTTGAAGAGGAGGAAATGGTCACTTGTGTCAGACAAGGCTGGGTCCAGACCAGAGGCCTCAGCCTTGGCACCAACTGGCATTTCGGAACAGAGGACTCTTCACTGTGTCCTGGCTTCTACTCAGCAGGTGCTGGGGGCATCTCTTCGGTTGAAAAGACCTAAGACATCTCCAAAAGCTGCCAGAGGTTCCTGGGGATGGGAGGAGTCCTCCTGAGAACTGCTGGCCGGGTGTCCCCCCAGGAGACATTAGCAAGACAGTGCACAGGTGTCTCCCCCAGATAAAGAATTATCTGGTCCTCCCCCCCAAAAAAAGAAAAGAAAAGAATTATCTGGTCCCTTTTTTTTTGGCTGGGGTTGCAGATTTAGCTCAGTGGTAGAGCCCTTGCCTAGCAAGCACAGGCCCTAAGTTTGAGCCCTGGCAACAAAAAAGAAAAAGAAAAAAAAGAAGAATTATTTGGCCCCAGATGTCAGTGTCTGCAAAGTGAGAGACCCTGGTGCAGACTAGTTGAGAGGCTGGTGGCGTTGCTCAGTGATAGAAATGTGTTTAGCGTGTGCAAGGCCCTCGCTTTAACCCCTTGCCCCTGCATTAAAAGGAAGAAGAAAAAAAAAAGAAAGAAGTGAATTTTGACTTTGACTATTGATTTTGACTATTGCGTTTAGAGAGCAGGAGGCCACAGGTGACGGAGGCCACAGGCGACGGTGACATGCGGCTAACTACAGGGACGACGAGAAAGCCTGAGTGAGGGAGATGCAAGAGAAGCAGGGGGAGAAGGCGGAGTCAGGAGAGAGAGCAGGCCCCCGCGGGGAGCTGAGGCAGAGGGGGCCTTTTAAATTAGAAACTGAACATGGGCTGGGGTGTAACTTAGTGGCAGAATGCTTACCTAGCAAGGGAAAGGCCTTGGATCTGATCCTCAGCCCTAGAAAAAAATAATAAATAAGAATGATTTCACAGATATAAAATTATAATACATAGGCTGATGTGCTTATATAGTACAAAGAGTAGTGAAATGAATGTCCTGTAGTTTAAAAGTAAAATCTCAGAGCCAGGTGCGGTGCTGCATGCCTGTAATCCCAGCACTCGGAAGGCTGAGGCAGGAGGATTGCTGTGAGTTCGAGGCCTGGCTGGGTGACACAGTGAGTTCAAGGCCAGCTGGAGCTACATAGTGAGACTCTGTCTCAAAAAAAAAAAAAAAAGATAAGAAAGAAGAAGAAGAAGGAGGAGGAGGAGGAGGAAGAGGAAGAGGAAGAGGAAGAGGAAGAAGACGAAGTAGTAAAATCTCAGCCAGGCGTGTAATCTCAGCCCTCCGGAGGATAAGGCCAGAGGATCCCTGTAAGTTTGAGATCAGCTGGGGCTACCTAGTAACTTCAAGGCCAGCCTGGACTACAGAACAAGACCCTGTCTCACTCACCACCCCCCTAAGAAGAAGTAAAATCTCAACATTGTTGAAGCTTCCTGTCTTTTTCCAATCAGAATCCCCTCCACTGTCAAGACTAAGCACTGTCATGAATATTGTGCTTTTACGACACAGGTGAGTAGCAAAAGAGATTTTTTTTCAAAGATAAGGGGGAAATTATATGTGTGCGCACGCATACATGTGTGTGCATATACTGGGGAGTGAACTCGGGGCCTTCGCACTTAGCTACATCCCCAGCCCCTTTTTTATTTCGAGACTGGGTCTCTGTAAGTCACGAAATGACTCATGCTGGGTCAGACTGGCAACCCTGATTCAGCTTTCCAGAGTGCTGGGATCATAGGCATCTGGGAATGGTCCAGCAAATGTCGGGGAGCTGATGATTCGGCATCATTTCAGGGGCCACATCTCAGAGCGGGAGAGAAGTGGGATTTTGGGGCCCAGAGGAGGTCACCCTCGAGCGAGCAGTAGAGATGCAGGTAGACTGCTCAGTTTGGGGCAAGACCATGAGGAAGCTCTCTTCTGAAAGTTTCTGTTTTCCACTGAAAGAGGAAGAAATTTTGTTAACTTGTGAAATTGTGGTCTCAGATTGGGGAAAGTGGACTGGAGACATGTAGGCTGTACTGAAGGCCCACAGGAAGTGGGACTATGTGTCCTCCCCACACGTTCTGCCGTTGGGTGTCTTGTGGAGCAGGAAGAGTTAACCTGGGACAAGCTGTATGGGAAGGGAAGGGGCCAGGAATACAGGAGAGGGCTGAGGGGAAATCACTGAGTTGAATTTTAGAGGCTAAACTGGAAAGAGAATTGAGGGGATGGTGTATTGGGTGTGGTGGTGCACATCTGTAATCCCAGCTACTCAAGAGGCTGAAGCAAGAGGATTGCAAGTTGGAGGCCAACCTGGACAAGTTAGCGAGAGTCCTGTTTCAAAATAAAAAATAAAAAGGGATGGGGATGTAGCTGGGTGGTAGAACGTTTGCCCAGCATGTTTGAGGCTCTGGGTTCCATTCCCAGTGTGGAAAAAAAATTGATTGATAGAGTCAGTGGATCGCAGGCCCAGATGGGGTTGAGAATTTTTGGAGCGGAGGCAGCGGAGGCTGACATGGAAACGCCACGGATGAGATTTGGGGCAGGGTAGCAGTTATTGGTGACACAGGGGCGTGTGAGAGCCGGGAAGGTTAGGTCCGTGGAGCCGAGGAGGGCCTGGAATTGACCAGGGTACTGGCTGATCTTCATGGATACCATACAGGTTAAAGTAATGATGGGAGGGCGAGGGATGTAGCTCTTGTGGTAGGAGTTTGCCTGGCATGTGCAAGGGCCTGAGTTTGACACCCAGCACCACAAAGAAAAAAATAAAACAAATAAAAACAAGACAGAGGCAGAGGTAGAAAGACAGTGAGCCGGATGCTGTATCTCTGATAAGCAGTGAGCATCAGGACCCTGACTCCAATCGTGGGGAACCCGAGCACCCACGCAGGTGTTAAAGGGGGTCATGGTCCCCTTGCAAGAAGGAGGGCTCCTCTGTGTCAACAGAGGAGCAGGGCAGCGTGTGTGGAGGGAGCTGAAGGAAGGTGGGAGGAGAACCCAACTGGAACAAGGCTTTTTCTTTTCTCCCCGGGAGGTGTCTAGGTGAAGTTCAGTGATCTGGAAGAAGTCATTTTACTCGTTTCTCCTGCTTACTTACAATTCAACTGAATTCAAAGACTAGTAGAAGAGGCTTTATGAGAAGCTGGCTCCTGCCTCCAGCGGCTGGCAGGGTAAGGTGGGGGAACCGTGGGGGCCACGGAGGTTTCAGGCCTGGATATTTGTCTCCTATTAAAGTTGACTGGCACAAGCCATCTTCTGGCTTCTCCCCTCTTCCTGGGTAGTCTCTGAGCTGACATGGGCCTGTAATCCCAGCACTCTGGGAGTCTAGGACAGCAGGACTGAAAGTTTGAGCCCTGCTTGGGTGACTTAGCAAGACCCTGAGTAAGGGGGAGTAAAATTAAAAAAAAAAACAAAACCCAAAAAACTGCTGGGAATGTAACTCAGTGTGAAGGCCCTGGGTTGAATCCTAATTACTGCAAACAAAAACAACCCCCCCCCAAAAAGCACCAAACCAACCAACCTGTGATTCCCAACCTTGGCAGTCTTCTGGATTAGCCTGGGATGTCTTAAAAAGTATCCATGGCTGAGTCCCACCCCCAGAGATTCTGATTTAATTGGTCTGGGAAGCGACCTGGGCTTTGGGAGTTTTAAATGCTCCCCAGATGGTTCTAACACGTAGCCTTTGGTGAGAAGGGTTGCTGTGAGGAGTGCCTGGGGCTCTGATCCGACCCTGAGGACAGATTGGCCTTTCTGCTGGAGAGAGGAGGGAATTTGAGCTGGGCCTTGGCCTTGACCTGGGCCTTGAAGGGGAAATTTGACCAAGTAGATTGGGGGGAGGGGTGTGCATCATAAACAAAAGCCTGGAGGTGGTCTTACACCTCGGAGGAGCAGAAAACAATTTGGTTTGTAAGAGGGGGAGACTGAGGAAAGATTTGGGAACAGCTGGGTAAATACCTGGAAGTGGAAATAAGTGAATTAGATTGACTAGAGAAGGATGGATGATTTCAGATTTTTCAAGTTATGGAAGAAGCAGAAGGCCAGATTGAAATTTTGCTAGCCTGTGTGTGTGTGTGTGTGTGTGTGTGTGCGCGCGCGCACGTGTTGCTGGTGGTTGCACTCAGGGCCTCATGCATGCTAGACAAATACTGTATCGTATCACTAAGCTGTATCCCCAGCCCCGTATTGAAATGTTGTGATAATTGAATAGCAATAGGCAATACTGAAGTTGCTTTTGTTTTTGACAGGAGGCTGGGCTGTGCTGCCTAGGCAGGGCGGGACTCCTGGGCTACAGCCGTCCTCCTGGCTGGCCTCCCAGGCAGGTGCAGCGCTGCGCCTGCATTCTGAAGGGTGGAGAGCAAAAGTTACAGAACAGGCACGTCTGGGGGGACAATCTAAGAGCAGTCTCAAGGGGCACTTGGAGTAGAGAGGTGGGAAGAGAGGCCTGTGGGGCCATGACGAGGTCCCGCTCCCGGCGAGGCTGGGGACCAGCTACAGGCTCAGTGGCTGCAGAACCGATTCAGCCTGACAGCACAGCAAAAGTGAGGGAAGAGAAGGTCAGGGCGGCAAGTGTCAGGCAAGGGAGGGTGACGGGAAAGGGAGGGTGTTAGAGGAGACAGGAAGCAGGGTTTCGGTGGGATTTTCTCCATTCGGTTTGAAGAGCTGCCAACGCAGTCATGTGGTTGTGTCCCGCAGGCACTGGAAGATGTTTGCTTCTCATAATGGGTTGGAGAGGTGTCTGGTTAGCGCTGCTGGCGAGGGGCTGAGGTGTGGCTCAGACAGGGCTCGGGCCTAAAATGCTTAGTATGCTTATCAATCCTGGAAAATAAACAGAGATGATAGCTGTGTGGAGTGGATGAGATTTCAAGCGAACGTCTCAGAGAAGGAAAAAAATCCAGAGATAGATATTTGAGGAAGGGAGGCGCAAAAGCAAAAAGATGAGGAGGATGCGGATGGAGGTGCACATGCCGAAGGCAGATAACAGGTCCCTGAGCCTGGCGAGGTGGGAAATCCAGGATCAAGAAACAGGCGTGAGGGCCCAGCAGAGTGGTGCAAGCCTGTCATTCCAGCACTTGGGAGGCTGAGGCAGGAGGATCACCAAGAGTTCAAGGCCAACCTGGGCTACATGGTGAGAGCCTGTCTTAAAAAAAAAAAAAAGGACAGGCATGAAAGTTTTCAGAGAGACTGAATACTGTGAAAATATTTGGCTCCAGGTCACCTCTGGTCATTGGGTGCCATTTGAGGGGGGAGTGCTGGGTATTGAACTCAGGGCCTTGGACTTGCTAGGCAATAGCTCTGCCACTGAGCTAAATGCCCAGCCCCCATTGGGTGCCATTTGAAAGAGCAGTTTCTGCAGTTTAGAGAAAATTATTTCAAGGAGTTAAGAAATAGTGAACATGAAGAAAAGACACAGATCTGTGTCTGATAGCAATGTTCCCCTGCCCCTTTTTGTGCTGCTGGTGATTGAACTTAGGGTTACCTTACCTCTGAACTACATCCCCACCCCTTTAAATTTTTCTTTTTTTTTTGAGAGAGGGTCTCCCTAAATTGCCCATGCGGTACTCAAACTTTGGATTCTCCTGCCTCAGCCTCCTCTCAGTGCTGGGATTTCAGGCATGTGCCACTGTGCCCAGCTTGTGCTCCCCTACTTAGGGAGGGGGAGAAAAGATGATTAGGGGATGAAGAAGTGAAAGTTGCAAATGGAACAAAAATTTTTTTCAAAAAGTTTGCTGAAGAAGGCCCAGTATGCCTGAAACATCCCAAGGAGAACCCACGATATCCACGTCCTCCCCCATCTTCTATCTGAGTGCATGGCTCCCCTTCCGGAGTATAAACCCCGTGAGGTCAGGGTCACAGCTGCTCTGTGGGCAGGGATCTCAGCAGCATCCTGTGTGGTGTCTGTATGCTGTATGAATGCACACATTCAAGGTAGGACCTGGTCCAGCAAGTGTACAATGAACCACACTAAGCCATTGCTTGTGCTGCCCTGACCCACCTGCGGGCACCCAAAGGCCTCCCGATTAACTCAGCGCAGGAGGGCAGTTAGCCCCAGGAGACCCAAGTTCTCTGTTACCCTCTAGCCTACAGGCAGGAACGACTGTGGACAGCTGGCATCTTTACCCTGCAGTCACCCTGTCCTTCACCAACTTCTTCACGGTGGTCTGCTATCTTTGTTTGACTTCCCGACAGTTCTGGGGATAGATTTCTGGGTCTCCCTGTGAATCTCTCTCCAAAGCCCTGAGCCTAGTCCAGCACGCAGCACGGAGCGAAGGGGCACTGGGGAAAGAAAACCCCACCGGGAATGGTACGCAAGGCCTTTCCCGACGGATACCCAGGGACCCCGTATTGGCGTGTCTCTCTGGTGGACAGGGATACGTTTTCTCCCACTTTTGTCTCTGTTGGTTTTTTTTCCCCTGGAAGAGGACCTGAAGAGAAAAGGGGAACCGAAAAGGCAGGGTCTTCTTGGGACTGCAGGCTTTGGAACTGCGGTGATCAAGCCACTAAGTCTCTTTAATGTCCTCTTTTGGAGGTTCGCACACACGCACACACAGATCCGAACAAGGCGGGGACCCCCGAGGGGACTGGGAGGTGCCCCTCCTGGCTTCCCTCTGCCGGCTGCGCAGGGCCAGGACGGGTGGAAGGGGGTATTTACAGAGCAGGGGACGCGGACCCTAAACCAGAAACCTTCCAAAAACAACAAAAAGGAGGAGTTTTAGAATTAGCAAGAAAATAGGCAGAGACCCGGGTGGAGGAGGACGAAACGGTACTAGCGAAACCGGGTGTGAGCGCAGGGCGCAGCTACCCGGGGCCGAGTCTGCGGGTCCGCGGGCTGCACACCCCACCACCGGCCTGGAGCACCCGCGGACGAGGGGCGGGGCTCAGCCTGAGCGGGGCGGGGCCTGCGGAGAGGCGGGGCTCAGCCTGAGCGGGGCGGGGCCTGCGGAGGAGGCGGGGCTCAGCCTGAGCGGGGCGGGGCCTGAGGAGGAGGCGGGGCTCAGCCTGAGCGGGGCGGGGCCTGCGGAGGAGGCGGGAGCCTCGGCTGGGCGGCCGAGACCCGGGAGCCGGGCTGGGGGCGGTGCGCTTGGAGCGGGCTGGGAACCGGGCTCCCGGCGGGCGGCGTCCCGGGATTGTGGGTGTCGGCGAGGCTCCTGAGGACCTGGATGCGGAGCCTGCTCGCCGGGCGGGCGGTTCCGTGGAGGCGGCGTAAGGGGTGCGTGGCAGTCCGGCGCCCGTGCGGCCCGCGCCGCGGCGGCAGAGCGCGCCCGGGAGGCCGCGGGGCGCAGCGCGGGGCCGCGCCGGGCGCGTCTTTAGGGATCCCAGTAGTTCTCGTGGTGCTGCGCGGCGATGATGATGACGACAGTGAGGATGGTACAGAGCACCATGGCCGCGATGCCCACGGCCAGGGAGATGAAGGAGAAGTTCCGGGCCTCGCGCGACGCGATCTCGGCGGACACCATGTCCCCGCGGGCCAGGGCCGTGCGCACCTGCGGCGGGGGAGGGGGGTCAGACGGCCGCGCCCGCTGCTCGCCTCGGCCCCGAGGGAGCCCGCGCAGCCCCCGCTCCCACCTGCACCGCCTTGAAGATGGCGATGATGCCCGTGGGCCAGAAGCAGCAGATGGTGGTCAGCACGGCGATGGGCATGTAGTCGTGTGGCGGGCGCCGCGGCTCCAGCAGGGCCAGCCCCGGGGCCTGGGGCGGCGGGGGCAGCGTGGAGGTCACTCCCGTGCCCGCCGGGGTCCCGCCCGCGTAGGGCTGGGAAAGGAAAGGTGGGGGCAGGGACGTCACCCCGACCCCGTCCGGGCTCGCCAGCCTCTGCCGCGGGTGGGGCGGTTTCCAAAGCACAATTCTCAGCCGTTGCATTTCAAAGAAGCCGGTTACCCAGTACGCTTCCAGGGCACCCGCGAATTCCTCCTGGGGCCCGCTCCTCCTCGAACCCCCACATTCTCGAAGGTGTCTATACGATATAGCCGCCCGCGATGTCCTGGGCTCACCTCGGATCTCATTCCTTCCTCCCAACCTCGACCTGGCCTCCGTCCCCTCCGGTCCCAGGCTTCTGCTCCCTCGCGAGCCTTGGCCTTTCTGATCTCTGGTCCTCTCTTTTCTGTCCCCCTCCCAGGCCCTGACCTCCGATCACGCTGCCCCCCAGCAACCCGCCTCCCATTCCCAGGCCTTTCCCGCCACTCTTCGCTCTCAGCTCTAGGGCTTGTCCCGGGACACCGCCAGGTCCCCGGCCCCCAAGGGGTCCCCGGCTCCAAGCCCCCCAGGCCTGTCACCGCGCACTCACCGTGCCCACCGGGTAGACCGGCACGTAGGCAGTGCAGGGCTGCAGCTGCAGCGGGTAGCCGGGCGCCACGTAGCCCCCCAGAGGCAGCGTGCCCACCGCCCCCGTGTGCGTGGGCACCACGAAGCCCGGGGCCTGTGCGGTCGGGGCGGGCGCCGGCGGGGGCGGAGCGGCGGCGGCGGGGGGCGGCGGGGGAAGCGGGCCCTCGAAGCGGGTCTCCTGCAGGTAAGGGTCGGGCGGCATGCGGGGCAGGGTGGCGCAGCCGGGCGGGGGCGCCCCGGCGGCGGGGCCGGGCGGCGCGTGGTGGGGGGGCCGCGGGAGCGTGGCGGAGGACGAGGGGCCGCGCTGAGCCGCGGCCGCGGAAGAGGCCAGGCCGCCTGCCCCTAGGCGCGGGAGGGTGGCCGTGCCGGACTGGTGGTAGTGGTGGTGGTGGTGGTGGTGCGAGGAGGGGGCTGCCTGCGGGGGTGGGGCGGGGGGTTCGGCCGGGGGCTGGGGGGCATTGTACGGCGGTGGAGAAGTGTGAGGGACGGAGTCCGGGAGGCCTGGGGGCAGTCGGGGGAGAGATGGGAGGGGTACGGAGAAGGGCAACGGGAGAGACAGAGAGAGACAGGTGAGAAGCCATCTCATTTTGGGGGCGGGAGAGGGGTTGTATCTAGGCCACCACCCCCACTTCAATCTAGTTTTGAGGTCACAACTCTCCTCTGCTCTTCCTCTTTCTTTTTCTGCAACATGCACTCCGTGGTCGCCCCAGACCCAGGCTCCTGCCCTCCTGCGATGGCTGCCTCGGGGCTGGCCTCGCTGAGCGGGTCCTGCGTGTGCACACGTGTGGACGCGACACTGTGCTCCTGTGTGCCGGCTTCCGCAGTGGTGTCAACACACGCGGGAGGACCAGGTTCGCTGTCTTTCCTTCAGTGGGAAAGGAGAAGCCCCGGCCCCGCTGGGGACCTTGGCTCCTTTTAGGGTCCACTCTCTGAATCGGACTCTCCTGACAACCCCCATCTGGTCCTTTCTCCATCTTTTCCCCGGATGTCTGCGTGCGGGGGAGGGGTGGGGGGAGCCAGGGACGGCCCATCTGTCGCCCCCAGTGATGGTGTCCCTGCAGTACCTGGACGATGCTAAGCCACTCTACCTCCCTTGCCCTCCAACCTGCCCCCTGCCTATGCTGTTGGCAAGAGGCAGAGATTGAGACTAGAAGGGGGAAAATTTTTTAAAAGGTGGGCAATGGGGGGGGTGTTGGGAACGGGAGAGACCAGGAACGGAACCGAACCGCTAGGGACGTTAAGGAAGGGGTTAGGGCGAGGGAGGGAGGGGAAGTTTGTTATTTACCTGACTTTTCCGATGACATGCCTGTGGTCTCGCTGGGACAGAGTCCCTGCAGCGGGAGTCAGGGCCCTTGCCTGGCGCTGGAGTCTGGGTCCGGGATGGCGCAGCCGGCAGCAGCGCAGAGATGGAGAGAGGAAGACAGTGGTGGGGGGCGGAGAGAGAGCCGGGAGGGGGGGAGCTTAAAGGGACCGAGACGGGGGGAGGCGGGGGGAGCTTCGGACGTCCCCCAGCTCCCTCTTCCTCTGCTCTTGGACCACCTCTCTCCTCCTGTCACCCTGGCATTCCAGCCTCCACTTTAGGCTCCCTTGGAGTTGTCATGGAAACAGGGAGGCAAGACCGGGAAAGGAGGGAGGGACTAAGGGAAGGAAGGAGGGAGAGAGAACTCTCCAGAGTCTCCCCCTCTGAGACTTGCTGTAGTGATGATATTGTGTGAGAAAGCAAGCAGGTGCTCAGTGGATTCGTACCCTGGTTTACCTCCGGACCTGGTTCACCCAGGCAGGTCTTCCCCCCACAGTTTCCCTCAGAGCTCCCTGCAAAGTGCTGGGATATTCCCCCCAAATCCTTGGTGCCAGCTATGTGCTACATGTGAGACAGAATTTTACCAAGTTGAGAACTGAGATGACTTGAGAGGTTCCCAGGGTACAGAGCCAGGATCTGCCATCTTGGGGAGTAAAGTGGGAAGCTCTGAAATAGAAAAACTAAACTGTGCCACCATAAAATCTTCATTTTGAGTCAGCCCTGAACTTTAAAAGACCCTGGACATCTGTTAATTAGAAAAGAATTTTCTGTTTCTTATCTGTCCTGGGAATCCTCTTCCCTGCACTTATGTTCTCCAGACCCCCTTTCCTATACCTCCTGGTTTACGATAAGCCCATAAATTGGTAGCTGGTGACTGCCCGAGAGGGCTCCTGGCCAGACAAGCCTGAGATCATATGATGTATGGTTAAGAAACTCCTCTTTAACTATCACAGACTCCTGACTCTTGTAACTATCCAAAGAATTCCTCTTGTGAGATGTAAACATGCCCCTTACCTATAAAAGATACTATTCTCTTCCAACCCTGGGGTGGGAGATCTTTACACCTAGGTGCTCTCCATCTCCAACTGATAAAGGGGACCCAAGTGAGGCGAGTTCCAGGCGTCCTTAGGGCTGCTCAGAACTCACTCCAGCTCAGGTCTAATCTGAAGGTGCACATCCCTTTTTTTTTTTGTATTGTAACTGACAGTGCAAAGTGGAACTTTATTTTGGAGTTTTCAGACAGGGTCTTGTCTTGTAGTCCAGACTGGCCTTGAACTCATTATGTGGCCCAGGCTGGCCTGGAACTCATGACCCTCCTGCTTCAGTCACTTGAGTGCTGGGACTACAGGCATGTGCAACCATGTCTTGCCGAAACAGAATTTCAAAAGTTAGATTTTTTTTTTCTTGTAGAGATAAGCAACTTCTCCAAGCTTCCTACTGCTGAGCACCTAACCGACGCCCCCTCCTCCCCTCAGCCTAAAAGTGACAGAATATGCAGATACCAGCCCCAGGAGGTGAGAGCCATTACCTTTCTACAAGAAAGGGGACAAAGAACTGAATGAAGGTGGCTAGAAGTCTTAAAGCAAGTGTGATCTGCATTATCTCTCTATGGCCCTCCTCCTCTCTGTTCCTTACTACAAAAGACTAAGTCGCCTGGACACAGTGAGATGGTGATTTGAAGCAAAAGGGACCCTTCATCTCCTCCATCTCCTCCTCCGAGGAGTTGAATAAATCCTTCTTTCCTTTTTACCAAATATGTGGCCTCCTTTGATTTGATCAGTGGAGAGCAAACAAACCTAAGCCTTGAGCTACATCACCAACACCCCTCTGCCTTTTATTTTGAAACAGTCTCACTAAATTGTCCAGGCTGGGTTTGAATTTTCGATCCTCCAGCCTCAGTCTTGCAGAGTGCTTCCAGGCATCTGTAATCCTAAGGAGAGAGATGCCTTAATTGCTCATTTCTAGCATGTCGGTTTGGGCACGTATGCGCGTTCCGCCTTTGCTTTTTAGTCCGTTTAAGAATTCCTGGGCAGGGGCTGGGATTTAGCTCAGTGGTTAAAGTGCTTGCCTAGCAAGCACAAGGCCTTGAGTTCAAACCCCAGCACCCAAAAAAAAAAAAAAAAAAAAAAAAAAGAATTCCTGGGCAGGTCGGTGTTCAGATCACTTCCTTGAATCCGTCTCACCGCCCCCCAGGATGCCACTCCACCTCCGGAGCCGACCTGAGCACAGCGGTTACTGCCTTTTGCATTTTGAAAGCGCGTGGGTGGGGAGGGGGATGAAGATAGGCACACTCTGCCGAATGTACACCAAGTCAGGCTTTTTGCCGAAACACAGCCAGAGAATATTGCTACCTCCCTGCCTTTCCAAAACTAGCGCTTACAGCCTCCGCCCGGGGCAGTCGCTCTCCCGGCGGAGTCCCTCCCGGTCCGCGTCCTGCCCGATCCAGTCCCAGGCCCACACTTTCAGATCGCGGCCTCGTCCCCGGTCGTTCTGGTTCTCCAGGCGTTCGTGCGAGCTCCCAGTCCCTTACTCCCACCTCATCCTTACTCCACGCTTCTGACTTAAGAAGTGGGTTTTATTGGGAGGCACGAGTTCAGACCGAGCAAAGAGGCTCAGATCTGCTGAGAAATTCTTTTCTCAAGGGACACGTCTTTAATTGCTAAGCAGAAGCCCTGGCAGCTAAAGGCGCGAGTCGGGCACGCGGGCGTCGGTAGGCGTCACCCGGCAGGTGTCCGCAGGGGAGGGTCAGGTCGGGAGCCGCCGCCGAGCGGGGGCCGGAGCCGGGTCGCGCGGCCGTGCGGTGGGCGTGGCTCCGCGCAGCCCCGGGGCCCTCCGCCCTGAGGGTGGCAAGCGCCCCGGCCGGGGTGGGGCCGGAGGGACTGGGTCGCCGCACTCAGCTCGAGGACCTGGAGTGCTCTCCGCGGCTCCGGAGACCAGGGCGCGACACGCACTTCAGCGTGAAGAGTTGTAAGACGGGGCCCCGGGGCGGGCGGGCGTCCGGCTGCCGTCACCCCGCGGCCTCCCGAGGAAAATGCGAGCACCGCTTTGCCCAGCCCAGCTCCGCCGCTCCTGGGGACCGAGAAGTTGGGGTTGTGCGAATCGAGGCGGGGGCGGTCGGATCCTCGGGTCTCCGGACGCAGCCAGGCCGGCCAGGCCTCCCTGCGCCGAGCCGGCACACGTCTGCGGCTGCTTCTCCCCACTGGCCCGAATGGATCGCGCCGCCTCGCGCCGCCCCCCAGCTCCCAGCGCGCAGTGGAATAGTCCATTGGCCCTCCGGTGCCGGCCGGCGTTGCTGGGGACGCTCGCGCCGTTGCCAGGGAAAGCCCGGACGTGACGGCCCTGCGCGACCCCTAACAGCGTCCCTCCGGCCCCCGCGCGCCCTCCTCACACCCGTTCCCTCCCCTCGGGTTCAGACTAGGGAGACGTAAACAGCGGGCAGAGCGAGGCCTGCAGACTCAGGCCAGGTGGGATTCGGGCTCTCCAGGGGGCCCGGGCTGCTGCCGAGGGGTCTTGCCGAGCCGCGGCTTGTGTTCGGCTGCAGCGCGGCCGAGGACGCTCGTGGGCCTAGGGACCGAGTCCTCCCGGAGCCGAGCCGGGGGCGGGGCTTCGGGCGCGCGCCGGCGCGGTGGGCGGGGTGTGTTTGTGCGGAGAGGACCCGAGTGGGAGCAGGCTGTTTTGTGACCGGGGCCTGGTATGGGAGCGGGACGGGGAGGCTTGATCGCCGTGCGTCTGGGCCAAGAGCAGGGCTGTTGTCATCTGCCTCACAGGCCCTCCTCGCCCTTTCTCAGGCAGGAGCATGCCGGGGCCCCGGGGACACAGGCTCCCCGCGGCGTGGGTCCTGCTCCTGTGCGCATTCCTGCTGCTGCTGCTGCTGCCCGCAGCCCCCACGCCCCGCCGCGCCTCCTACAAGCCGGTCATCGTGGTGCACGGGTTGTTTGACAGCTCCTACAGCTTCCGCCACCTGCTGGAATACATCAACGAGGTCTGCGGGGACGCCGGGTGGAGGGCATTGGGGGTATCTGCGGCGACTGGGGAAGGGAAGAGTGGGCAGCCGAAAGTTCCTCTCGGCCTGCCAGGTCCTGATACTGGGATGGGGCGAGTGGGGGAAGGGATCCTGGTTCCGGATGCTGGTGAGTGGGGCGGGGCTGCATGGTCCATCCCCAGCAGTTTTGCGCCCTTCCCACAGACACACCCTGGGACTGTGGTGACAGTACTCGATCTCTTCGATGGCAGAGAGAGCTTGCGGCCCTTGTGGGAACAGGTGCAAGGGTTCCGAGAGGCCGTGGTCCCCATCATGGCAAAGGCTCCTCAAGGGGTGCATCTCATCTGCTACTCCCAGGGTAGGCAACCCCTCCCCCACTCCTGAGCCCTGTCGGAGGCTTGACCCTCACCTGAGGATGCTGTCTGGTCTCCCCCTTTCTGAGCCACATTGCTCCAGCCAGAGCCTGGTGATTGAGCCCTTCTTTTCTGACCTGCCTCAGCACCTGGGTCTTTTCTATCTGTATCCCAGAGGGGAAGGAGTCTGCCTGTTTAAGGACCCGTGAGCCAATTAAAAGCATCCTAGAGACCCAGGCGTGGTGGCGCACGCCTGTAATCCCAGCACTCAGGAGGCTGAGGCAGGCCTGAACTACCAAATGAGACCCTGTCTCAAAAAATTTCTAGAGTCCAGGAGTTTAGACTCTAATTCTGATTCTGTCACTTAGCTTTTGGCACAAGAGGTGTGTGTGTTCTCAGACCTCAGTCTCCTCTGTGTGCTGCACGATGGGGGACAGAGGGCTGGGGCTGTTGACCTGGCTGTCTGCAATTCCCTGGCCAGCGTTGGTGTTCTGCCCACAGGGGGTCTCGTGTGCCGGGCGCTGCTCTCTGTCATGGATGAGCACAACGTGGATTCTTTTATCTCCCTGTCCTCTCCGCAGATGGGACAGTATGGAGGTGAGTGGGTGCTGTGGGCTCTGGACAAGCCCCTGAGTTTTGGGAGCAGAGAGCTTTGTGGCCACTTGGCACTGCTGTTCTCTTGCCAGACACAGACTACTTGAAGTGGCTGTTCCCCACCTCCATGCGGTCTAACCTCTACCGGATCTGCTACAGCCCCTGGGGCCAGGAGTTCTCCATCTGCAACTATTGGCATGGTGAGTGAGGGGTGCCGCACTGGGTCCTCTGTGGCGAGGGCGCGGTGGAGGGCAGGGCCTGCTGTCCCACCTCTACTGTGGCCAGCAGCAGTGAGAACAATAGTGACAGCTTCCATTTATTGAACACTCATTGTTTGAACAGGCAGCGTTTAATATGCTTTGTATATATGCGCTTACTCTAAAGTACCAGGTGGTAAATAGGTTTGGCTTTGTAGGCCGTACAGTCTCTCTCACTGCTCGGTTCTGCTGTAGTGTGAGAGTGGCCGTAGAACATAGGTAAGGGAATGTGTGTGTGTGTGTGTGTGTGTGTGTGTGTGTTCTAGTGAAACTTTATTTATGAAAATAGTGGCACAAATGCTGGAACCCAGACTGCTTGGGTCTGAAACCTGACCCTGCCAGGTGACCTTGGGCAAGTTATTTTGCCTTTCTGTGACTCAGTTTCCCTCATCTGTAGAATGGTAATATAGCACATACCTTATGGGGTGGTTGTGAGGATTAAATATATTAACAAATGTAATGGCCTTTGAATAGTCTCTGATTCACAGTAGGTGCTGGATCAAAGAGTTTTCTATCATGTTTACAATTATTATTATTGCTTCTGCTCTGTTGCTGTCTGCCCTGTTACTGCAGCCTCCTGACTGGCCTTCCAGCCTGCAGTCCTGCCTCCCTCTCTGCTTCTCTGACTGTCTCTCTCCCTGCTGTTTGTACCCAGACCCCCACCATGATGACTTGTACCTCAATGCCAGCAGCTTCCTGGCCCTGATCAACGGGGAAAGAGACCATCCCAACGCTACCGGTAGGACCCCACGCTCCTCCCCGTGTTCCCCTTGTACTCCTCTGACCCACTGTGTCTTCCAGTCTGGACTGACCTCTATGGCTGACTCAGTTTCTCTTCCTCCCACCCCGCAGCATGGCGAAAGAACTTTCTTCGTGTGGGCCGCCTGGTGTTGATCGGGGGCCCTGATGATGGTGTTATTACTCCCTGGCAGTCCAGGTAATGAGTTCTTGCAGGCTGAAGGTTGGATAAGTACCCTCCGTCCCCCAGCCCACCCGTCTTACTTCCTGCCTAAAACCGGCAGGCTCCTCTCGCTGCTCAATTAGTGCCCCTCCTGCTTACCTGTTTTGAAAGTGTAAAACCTGAGGGTCCCACCCCAACCCCTATATCTAGTGAGTCACTAATTGCTGCTAACTGTACTTCCTCCCCATCCCTACCACCCCACCCACTGTTTTTTTTTGTTTTTTTGGGTTTTTTTGGTTTTTCAAGGGTCTCACTAAGCAGTTCAGGCCAGCCTTGAAGTCACTGTGTCACCCAGGCTGGCCTCTAACTCAAAGTGATCCTCCTCCCTCAGCCTGCTAAATGCTGGGATTACAGGCGTGCGGCACCACATCCAGCTTCCACCTACTTTGTAGGAAGGTTTTTGTCTTTTGAAGTGCTGGGGATTGAACCCAGGGCCTTGTGCATGCCAGGCAAGTGCTTTACCATTGAGCTACATCCCCAGCCCTTATATAAACTTTAAACTTTGACATGATTATGGATTTATAGGAAATTGCAAAGATAGTGTAGACAGGTCCTGGGAACACCTTCACCTAGGCTCCCTGCTGGTTGCATCTTCCCTGACCAAAGCACAGTATCAAAACTAGGCAATTGGCATGGACACTGTGTATGTGTGATTCTCTGCTGTTTTATCACATCACCTCCCACCTCTTTACTTATTACAGAGGCTGTGGTAACACCCGCCAGCCTTGTCCCCTCCACAGGACTCCCAGGAAAATGTGTGGCTCCTGGCACTGTGTGCTTGCCTCTGGGACCTGTCCGTCACGAGTGGTCTAAAGTGACACATGCCTCCCTTACTCAGCAAATGTTGACTGCATGCTGTGTGCCCAGGTGCTGCTCTGGGCCCTGGGGTGCGGCCGGGTATGGAGAGAGGTCCCTGTGTGCCCAGGTGCTGCTCCGGGCCCTGGGGTGCGGCCGGGTATGGAGAGAGGTCCCTGTGTGCCCAGGTGCTGCTCCGGGCCCTGGGGTGCGGCCGGGTATGGAGAGCGGTCCCTGATGGTAGGCAGTTTACATCCTCGCTGGGGAGATAAGTGCAAATGTATCTATCAGGCGGCAATCAAAGAAGGCAGGGAAGGAACCAGAGGGTGACAGGGCCCATTTTACAGAGCAGTCACAGAGGTCCCCAAGGTGCTAAGTTTCTCAGGGCAGGCTCAAATTTGGGGTCCTCAGCCTCCCAGAGTTCTGGGATACAGGCCTACAGCGCCACACCTAGCTGATTTTTTTCTTTTTGTTATGAGGAGATGCAGGTAACACTGGGCCGGGGTGTGGCTCAGTGGTAAGTGCTCACCCGGCATGCTTGAGGCTGTGGGTCAAAAGACCAGGAAGGACAGACGGGGAACAGAAGCTGCCCTGTAACCAGCAGTAATAACACTGAACACTCACGTTGTGCAGCTGTCCGTGCTGTCATCTTTGTTTCCCCCAAACTAAAATGCATACCCATTAAACAGTGACTCCCCATCCCCACCCCCACCCGGCCCGTCCTCAGGGCCTTTAATTGTTCCATTCGCGGAGAGCTGGGAAGGCACCGGAGGGTTTTGAGTGAAAAGGTGACGTTGCTTATGATACTGTGATGCTGCAATTGTAAGGGACGGCTTTTTTTTTTTTAAAACAGGGTCTTGCCTCAGACTGGTGGTGATCCTCCTGCCTCAGCCTCCTTAGTGCTGGGATTAAAGGCCTGCCCCACCATGCCCAGCAAGGGATGGCTTTTATGTACATTATCTCATCTCACCTGTACAGCAACCCTATGAGTGATAGTAACAGGAAATAATTATATGACATTTTCATGCCCAAAGGTATCGTTTTAAGTACTTTTTATTGCTGGGAATCATGGCCCAGGTCTGTAATCCCAGCACTCTGGGAGGCTGAGGCAGGAGGATGGCAAGTTGAAGCCCAACCTGGGCGACTCAGATTTAGGCCCTGTCTCCAAAACAAAACAAAAAACAAAACAAAAGTAAAAACAAACAAAAAAGGGCTGGGGATGTATGTAGAGTAGCTCAGTGGGAAGGCCCTGGATTCAAACGCTGGTATTGAAAAAAACAAACTACCTTTTAAATATATTAGCTAATTGAATCCTAACAACCCAGTGGGGCAGTTTCCCTGTCGGGAAGCAGGGTGGGTGGAGGAAGAGATTAAATGACTTGCCTGCATTACTAGGTTAGTGAGTGGTGAGGTCTGGCCGTCTGGCTCTAAACCACAATGCATACTTCCTTCCCTGGAAGAAAAGAAGGAAGATGTTCTTAGCTGGGACCCTGAGGACAAGTAATGGCCCCCAGCACACACGTGGGAAGAGTGGCAGAGCAGGGCCTGGCTGGCTCTGCGGCTCCCCAGCTCCAGGGCTCCCCAGCTCCCTCTTGTGCCCAGTGGCGTGTCTTCTGCCCTTTGGTCTTGCTCTGCCCTTTGCCTGGAGCAGCCGTCCCTGGTCCACAAGCAACACCCAGAGCTTGTTGATGCTTTCAGAACTAAGAGTGGTCTCCTCTTTGTGCCACTCGGCTTTGCACTATTAGCATTTTGCTCACTGTGTGTGGTGGGGTGAGGCAGTGAACCCAGGGCCTTTGTACTGAGCCACATCGCTTTTTAGTTTTTGAGACTGGGTCTCAGTAAGTACAAAGTTGCCCAGGCTGAATTCAAACTTGTGGTCTTCCTGCTTTGCTACCGGGTGTGGTGGTGTACAGCGCTTGTAATCGCTGTAGTCTGGAGGCTGAGGCAGGAGATCACTGGCAGTTTAAGGCTAGCTTGGGCTACATACTGAGTTCAAGTCCAGTCTGAACTGCATTGCCCAGACCCTCTCAAAACACCAAAAAATGCAAAGACCTTTTTTTATTTTGAAATGTCATTTTTGAGGGGGGCCGAGGATGTGGCTTAGTGGTAGAGTGCCTGCCTCCGTGCATGAAGCCCTGGGTTCTGACCCTACCATACCACAAAAAAAAGTTTCCAAAATAGTACAAAAGCATTCTTGTATGCTCTTCACCTCGATTTCTCAAATGTGAACATTTTACCATGTTTACAGTAACATCTTTTCTGTCTCCCTAAATATATATTTACATATGCTAATACTTAGTTATCTAGTCAAATATGCCAAACATTTACATATGTATATTAGTTTTTTGTGTGACCACCTTGAGAATAGTATGCAGACATAATATCTCATTAATATCATAATATATGTATATTTTTTTGGCAGGGGGCTACTGGGGTCAAGCTCAGGCCCTTGCTCTTGCTAGGCAAGTACTCTACCACTTGAGCTAAATCCCCAACCCCAATATGTATATATTTGAGTGTGGCAGGATGTATTTTCTATAAGCAAGACATTTAAACTGGGTGCAGTGACTCTTGTTTATAATCCCAGCTACTCGGGAAGCTGAGACAGGATGATCACCAATTTAAGGTCAGTCTGTGCAATTTAGTGAGACCTTATCTCAAAATACAAAACCTGGCCAGGGATGGTGGCACACGTCCGTAATCCCAGCACTCAGAAGGCTGAGGCAGGAGGATCACTGTGAGTTAAAGGCCAGCCTGGACTACATAGTGAGACTTCTTTTGTTGTTGTTTTTTTTGGGGGGGTGCTGGGGATTGAACTCAGGGCCTTGGCCTTGCAAGGCAAGCGCTCTGACCACTGAGCTAAATCCCTGGCCTCTGAGACTCTGTTTTAAAAAAAAGAAAATACAAAACCAAATAAAGGACTGGGGATATAGCTCAGTAGCAGAGTGCTTCTGGGTTCCATCCCCAGTACCACAAAAACGAAACAACAAAAGCCACCTGCCTGTAATCCCAGCACTTGGGAGGATGAGGCAGGAGGATTGTGAGTTTGAGGCCAGTTTGGGCTACACAATGAGTTCACGGCCAGCCTGGATTACATATCCTGACCCTGTTTTAAACAATCCAAAAAGAAACCCCGGATGTTCTTTTATATGCAATACTATGTTCAGAAATGGGAAATTAACATGAGACTGTAACATTGAGCACTCTAATTGTAGATGTTATTCACATTTTTCTGATTGTTCTTGTAGAGAAAATATATCCAATGCAAGATACAACTCATGCTCATATGTTGCGTTTAGTCTCTTTGAATCTGGAGTTGCTCTTCAATCTTTGTCCGTAATACTGAGTTTTTGCGGTACTGGGGATTGAACCCAGGGCCCTTGTACTGAGCTGCATCCCTCTGCACCCGCCCCACCCTTTTTTCAATTTTCTGAGACGGCCTCACCAAGTCACTGCGTTGCCAGGCTGGGCTCGCCCTTGCACGTCGCAGAGAGTGGTGGGATTAGAGGTGTGTGGCACCTCGCCTGGCTACACCACTTTGTGGAACGTCCCTCAGTCGGGGCTGAGCGAGTGTCTCCCCTTGGTTAGATTCAGGCTCTGCGTCCGGGTGGGCGTTTGCAGAGGCGATGCCTGGCACCCTCAGGACATCCGCTCATGAGTTGTAAGTTTCCCCATCAGGATCTAGGTTCCTGAAGCCCCCACCTCAATGATCTTCTGCTCTCCTGGTAACCCCCCAATCTCTCTGTAGTTTCTTCGGTTTCTACGATGCCAACGAGACGGTGCTGGAGATGGAAGAGCAATCGGTGAGCCACTTGAGGTGCCATCCCTGCTTCACCCTGTCCCTCCACTTCTCCTTCCGCCCTCCCTGCCACAGACCCCTCAGCTGACATGCTCGGCCTGTCGGGTGGGAGTGCAGGGTACCAGCAGGCGCTCACCGGGTCTCCTGTCTTTCTGTCACGCTTTCTTGCCCCTTCACCCATCCTGAAGGTCTACCTTCGAGATTCTTTCGGGTTGAAGACTCTGTTGGCCCGGGGGGCCATAGAGAGGTGTCCGATGGCGGGGATCGCCCACACGGCCTGGCACTCCAACCGCACCCTTTACGAGACCTGCATTGAACCGTGGCTGTCCTGAAGACGGCTGCGGTTGTCAGGAAGTCCCCAACCCAGAGACTGAGCAGTGGCCCCGGAGGGCGGACGTCAGGCTGCGGCTCGCCTGTGACCACCTCGTGGCTCCCACACTGCCCCCCACTAACCAGGGCTCTCAGAACCCCCCTCTCCTCTGCGAATGACGGTCCGCGCACCTACCTCGTGTCCGCTGGCTGTGGAGGGTGCGGCTCCCTGTGCCCCCTTTCTCCCGAGGCTGAGGTTAGGACCCAGAACCGGGTTTTTAACTCGTGGCTGCTCCTGCCGCCGCTGCTGCTCTCTGTATCTGGCTGTACAGGAGAACCCAGCCCCTGCCCTGGTATCACAGGGGCCTCCTTCCAGGCCACTCAGGACATTTTTAGCTTCTGTTCTCCCCACGTTCCCTTGTCCTCGGAACTTCTCGTCGGCCCTCCCGACCCCCAGTGGCACCTGTGAGCGTGGGGGTTCTGAGGCTCCCCTATGGGGACAGTTCCGTTCTTGAGTGTTACTGTTGGGGAATATCTGTGGCCTGTGAGGCCCATCTCAGGTTTTGGGGATCCCCCAGTCCCTATGATCAGTGTTGGGGTTCCCCCTGGGAGCCTAGTTTGAGGCCCCAGCCCCTCTTTTAACCCTCGAATGGGTGTTCTATATTTATGGAAATAAAGTTCCCTTTCCTCAGTGTGCTTGGCTTACTTCCAGTGAGGGGGACCTGGGCTCCCCAAGGTGGGTGGGGATGGAGAGCTCGGGGCCTGGGTGCCCGGATGCCTGGTCTGGGGTGGGGACCCCCTTGGTGTTTCCGTTCTCTCTCTGCCCGTTCTGTGTGGGTTCCTGATTCTCTGTGGGTTCTTTCCTGCTGGAGACAATTCTCTTCCTGTCCTGGCCTGGGATAGAGGGCCTGAACCCAGGCTCTACTGGTTTGGGCCTCAGCATCATGGGTGGAATGTGCCTGCCACCCCCCAGGCTAGACAAGGGGGCTGATGGTCAGGGTGGGCATTTGTTGTGCCCCCTTTCGACCTTTGTAGGCCAGAGCTGAGTGAGGGGCTGTACAATGAGGCTCCTTTTCCTGGAAAGAAGGAATTTTGGTGGAGACAATAGGGCCCTGTCTGCTGTGGCATGGGGGGCGGTCGCTGGCTCAACCCTGTGCCCCCAAAGCCCTAACAAATGTCATCGAGAGATGGGGGCAGTTTTCCCCTTGGTGCTTGGGCCGCCCCCTGCCCTTTTGTGCAGATTTGCTTGCTCTTCTTTCTCTCCTGAGCTGATCTTGCCTCTTGTCCCAGATCCTGACCTGCTTTGCTCCCTGCTACCCTGGTCTGTCTCCTTGTCCCCTAATTCTCTGGCAGTCTGTGTTGGCAGGGAAGGGGTCAGGGTACTGGTGGGTATTTAGAGCCAGGAGCCCCTGTTGATTTATGGAGTCCGGAATCTGGGGGTTTCCGAGGGCTGGGAAGATTCTCCCAGGGAGCCCTTCGACAGAGGGGCAAAAGTAACGGGACTTGACCCCACTGAGCCCACCAAGCTGGAGCTGAGGAGGAGGCCTGTGGGAGGGGCGGGAATGGGAGGACTCTGCCTGGCCCAGCCCTTCCCCTCCCTGTCTGCGGCCACCCACCAGTCTGAGCTGTTGCTGCCAGCCACAGAGGCTGGGCTGCCTGCATTCTCCCAGGAGAGGGGAGCCAAGGTGGGAAGGGAGAGGGGAGGTGAGGTGGGGAGGCATGGGGGTGGCTTAGGGCTGGGAGATAGCCTCTGAGTGAAGGGTGCTTGTCTAGCGTGCACGCGATGGTGCGGGTGTGAGAGGACAACAGAAAGGTTTCGAAGGTGTAAGCAGGCCATGGTGGCACACACCTGCAATCCTAGCACTCTGGAGGCTGAGGCAGGAAGATCACTGTGAGTTTAATGCCAGCCTGGACTACATAGTGAGTTCAAGGCCAGCCTGAACTATACAGCAAAACCTTGTCTCAAAAAAAAAAAAAAAAAAAAAAGTGGAGGCTCTAGCTTTAGGTGCTTGGTGATATCTGGGCTTTTGAAGGTATGAGGATTAAGTTATAAGGCATGTTAAGCAGGGCCGAGGGGTTAACCACGTGTGCGCCTCTCTAAATTGAGCTGTGCTTGGGAGTGGATGGGGTGGGGGAGGGGAGTGCGGGGGTGGAGGCTGTAAGATGCAGAATGGATCAGGCAAATGTGTACACAGGTGGCCAGTATGTAAGAGTTAATGTGACTCCTTTAGAGGGCGCCAGCAGGATGTTCTTGGAAGGGCTGGGGCTGGAGACGTTGAGAGCAGAGGGAAAAGGCACTCTTGAACCTCTTTTTGCCCGCAGCCCACAGCCCACAGCGTGGAGTCGCAAGAACCATGGGGCCCTGGGTTGAGCTGCGCACTCTGTTAAGCGGACTTTCATTCCTCCTGCTACTGATGTCAGGCGAGGGGGCCAAGGGTGGATCCCTCAAGGAGAGGTGACAGCCGGGGGGGTGCGGCCTGGGATAAGCCTGCGGGTGCCTTTTGCTAGCTGGGGACGCGGCCTCACAGGAGGCAAAACGAATTGGGGGGGGAGGCCGTCACCTTTTGGGCCAGCCTCCGAGGCTGCTGAGGGAAGCGGGCCCCTGGCTTCCAAAGGCCTGGCCCATTCAGAGTCTCCCACCACCTCTCCTGGTGTGGATGCAGACAGGGGGTCTGCTCCAAGCAGACGCTGGTGGTCCCACTGCGCTACAACGAGTCCTACAGCCAGCCGGTGTACAAGCCCTACCTGACCTTGTGCGCTGGAAGGCGCATCTGCAGTACCTACAGGTGAGGGGGGAGCTGGGACTCCGAGGTCTCTCCAAGCCGCCGAGCACCTCCACCGGAACCTGCATCCGGGCCTGAACCTGGCGCCGTGTCACAGGACCACGTACCGCGTGGCGTGGCGGGAGGTGAGGCGGGAGGTGCAGCAGACCCACGCCGTGTGCTGCCAGGGCTGGAAGAAGCGACACCCGGGGGCGCTCACCTGTGAAGGTCAGGTCAGGTCCTCCGGGCCCTGCGGGGGAGGCCTGTCATGCTGGGGGTGTTGGGGAGCCGCGCGGGAGGCTAGAGTCGGAACCCCTCCCACAACCCGCTGCAGCCGTCTGCGCCAAGCCCTGCCTGAACGGAGGTGTCTGCGTTGGGCCGGACCAGTGCGAGTGCGCGCCGGGTTGGGGCGGAAGGCACTGCCACGTGGGTGAGTGCGCAGCTGCGTCCCGCTGGGGGCCCGGGCAGACCCGGGGCCTGTGCCCACCGCTTTGCTCCCTCCTCTTTCCTGCAACCAGACGTGGATGAATGCAGGACCGGCCTCTCCCTGTGCTCGCACCGCTGTCTCAACACTGCGGGCAGCTTCACCTGCGGCTGCCCCCGCGGCCAGGTGCTGGGTCCCGACGGGCGCACGTGCGCCGAGGGCCCCCCAGGACGCCCCACCAGCGCCGGCATTCTCGGCGTGGCAGGTGAGTGTGGGCCGGGCGCGGGGAAGCCAGGACCAGCTGGCGCCAGGGCCGGGACCACTTTCCCCGCTGCTCTGTGCTGTTCTAGTTCGGGAAGCCGAGGAGGAAGCCGAGAGTGCCCTGAGGCTGAGGCGGGAGGTTGGAGAGCTTCGAGGGCGCCTGGAGCGGCTGGAGCAGGTGAGCCAAAGGCTGGCACCAGGCCTTTTGGGCCGCGAGCCTGCATGCTGTGCCAACGCCCTGAAGTTTTCTGGCTTTTGCAGTGGGCCGCCCAGGCTGGGGCCTGGGTCCGGGCTGTGCTGCCCATGCCGCCTGAAGAGCTGCGGCCGGAAGAGGTGGCCGAGCTATGGGGCCGGGGCGACAGGATCGACTCCCTCAGTGACCAGGTGCTGCTACTGGAGGAGAGGCTGGGCGCCTGTGAGTCCTGCTGCGGCCCCTCCCCAGCTCCCTGCAGACTCCTCCCTAACAGCGGTGCCTCATTCCGGAAGCCCGTGCTCACTGCTCACGCTCTGATGCCTTCCTCGCTCTCTCCATTTTACTAACCTTCTCTCCCGGGACCCTGTGCCGGAGCAGTAGGGTCACTTGTTGGGCGAGGGCTGCTGTGTGGCCCCCTGGGAACTGGGGTGGCTCTCCAGACAGCACAGCAGCCATGTCTGCCTGCCTCCTTGTTACTAACCAGGCTCCTGTGAGGACAACAGCCTGGGCCCTGGCCTCAGCCATGCGTGAGAAGCCTCTGCAGGCCCCTGCCCGATTTAGACGGAAACTGACGGGCTCATCTTCTGGGACTAACCAACTGGAGCTGCAGATGAGGCTACAGGATTGAGGAGGAGTGAGCCGCAGCAGCGCTGGCAGCCAGGCTGCGCCCGGGGCAGGCCATCTGGCTCGGGGCTTCTTCTTACACAGCGAGAAGGCACTCACGTCTCTCTCTCTCTCTCTTTATTCTTGGTTGCTTGCTGTTATCCAGATAATTAATAAAAACCAACCACGCAAAACTGGGTCCCGCCCTCTCCTTTTGCTCCCAGCCCACCTCCCAGGTCTTGGGAACAGGTCTGGAGTGGGAGGCAGGGAGTGGCGAATGCCACCTCCAGGAAATGAAAACCGGCTCAGAGAGGGGGAAGCCTCAAAACAGAGAAATAAATTAAATGCCCTCCTCTGCCCTCCGCCAGGGTCCTTTCCCCAACTGCCCAGGGAGCAGTGAGCACAGCACCTAAGGTCTGCCTCTCCCCCATGGTCTGGTTAGGATGGGTCCGGGCCACTGAAGAATTGTACCGTGGGACCGAAGGAAGCAGGAACTTGGAGACCGAACTGGTGTCCAGGAGTGTGCTCCACCCTGGGCATCTAGGCAAGGGTGGGGATGAGACCTTTGAGTAGAAGAGTCCAGCCCCACTGGTGGGGCTCCACTGGGAGGGAGTGTGGAGGTGTTGAGGCAAGTTCCCAGGAGGCACCTGGGAGGTGTGATCCAGGTATCAGCTTCCAGCCACAGGGTGAGGTGTCCTCCTCCCAAATGGATGAGTCTACTGAATCCATGGACTTGGGGGTAAGGGGTGGATTGTTCCACAGAATGGATGGGTCCACTGGCTGATGTGGAGTGGAGAGGGACCGAACGCAAAGGGAGAGTCCACCAGGGAAGAGATGGAATGTCCCCAACCCTTCTGTTGGATGAGCACTTGAGATGGGGGGAAGCAACGTCACAGACAAGATGGCAGGAGGTGGGATCAGAGTGGAAACTGCAGCAAGGCAGAAGAGTCCAGAGTGGGGCCTGGAAGGGCCGGGGGTGATACTGTGTCCACATTCACTTCAGAAGCTGAAGACTGAAAGAGGAGAGTAAGGGAGGGAAAAGAGGAAGAGGGATTGGCCTCCTTAGGGCCACTGGGTTGGTAGATGTGAGGAAGAAGATGGGGACAGATGGGAGGGGAGCTCAGCGCCGGGCCTCGCCCAACCCCCCAGGCGTCTTCAGACAGTCACCGCCTCCCCGGCCATCCGTGGAGATTTCCCGGAAGATGGTGAGCATGGAGTGCCGGACTCTGTCAGCCAGAGCAGGGACGTCGTCTGGTGTCAGCCCTTCTGTAGGCACTGGGGGCAGCACCCGTACCTGACACTGCCCTGGTGTGACGAGAGGCACCGTTATGGCCTGTCTCCAGGTCTCTGTCCCGCTGCTCCCTCCTTCGACCCCTCAGGTCTCCACTGCCTCTCCGCTTGCCAGCTACCCCTGTGCTCTGAGGCCTCCTGTACAAAGCCACCCTGAACCCCGGGCCTGAACCCTCACCATCGCTCCAAGCCCTCATTCTCTGGGTCCAGCATTTCTTGCTCAGTGTTATTCTTTACAGCTCTGCACACAGGACTTACCTTTCCTGTTAGATTTCCACAGTCCTCTTGGACAGACCAAGTACTACCCTCTAGCAGGGTACACTAGGTGCTTAGTAAGTACTTATTGCCTGATGTAGGGTCACACTTGATGATCATGTAGATGTCTTCCAGCTCTGATGCCGATGCTCCCCTGCCACAGAGGGACCTCCCCCAGCCTCTCTGCTGGCCCTTCTGCCACACCCTGCCCTACACACTCAGAGCCCTCACCTGAGGTGAAGCGGCGCTCCTTCTTGCAGTAGAAGTCTTGATAGGAGGACATGACTATGGGCACGATGGGAACCTGCAGAAGAGATAAAGCCAGTCAGTCCACAGCTCTCTTCAGAGACCAAGGCTCTGCTGGAAGGGAAGGACGGCGGGCTGGGAGCTGAGCAGCAGAAGGGGAAGTAGCAGTCACCTGGGCCTGTACTGCAAGATGGAAGGCGCCGCGTTTGAAGGGCAGCATGGAGCCATTGTGGTTTCTTGTTCCTTCAGGAAAAACCCAGACTCTCACCTGGGGAAGAAAAGAGTACAAGGAGGACTCACACATATGGAGGGGTCAGAGTGGAGCGACGCAGATGGGTTAATTTGCAACTGTTCCACTCCCTAGCTCACCAAGGCCCCCTTCCCCAGGGTGACTCACGTCCTGGGTGAGCAGGGTCTGGGCAACTTCAGACATGACACTGATGGCATCCCCCGTGCGCTTCCGGTCGATGAAGATGACTCCAGCCAGCCAGCAGGCCAGCCCAGCAGAGCCGGCCCACAGCAGCTCCCGCTTGGCAATGGGCACACAGCGACCTGGCAGGACCTCCATCATCCCTTGGGCAGGGGTGGGATGGGGTAAGGGTTAGAGTGGGGACATGGTGTCACAGCAGGCAGGTCACAAGCAGGTCACCTCCCACACTAGTGGGAACTGGAGATAAAGGGACGACACTGGGTTGAAGGAGCCCCAAGTGAAAGCAGGGATAACAAAGGTATAGGTACCCGGCTAATGAGGGCAGATCTCCCCTGAGGGGCAGTGAGGGGCAACAGCTCACAGGAGTCAAGGACATCGGGAGGAGTGCTGAGGAGGGGCACGGCTGGGACCTGCGCCCTGCAGTAGGGTCTCACCAAGCAGGTCGAGGGAGCTCTGGTGGTTGGAGACCACAACGTAGGGCTGTGAGGGAGGGAAGTGGTGGGTCCCTCGCACCTCCACTCGGATCCCATACAGGTATTTGATGTGGAGCAGCATGAGACGCAAGATCCTGTGGGACCATGACAGAGGGCCCAGTGGGCTCCACTGATGCCTCCCTGCAGGCCCCGCTCACCACAGCCTGCTGTATTCCAAGCCGTCTCTGCAGCCCTCTCCCTTTCCTTGGCCCTGGGCTCAGTCTCTTCTGCAGGCACCATGCCAGCCACTCCCTCGCAGACCTAGCACACACTCGCCCTCAGGCTCCCTCATCACCCACCACCCTGTGCCCCTCACTTCATGTTCTCAACGTTGCGTCCCCGCACGGCACACACAGGGATGGCGAGCACAGCCAGGAAGAGGATCCAGCCGTTGTAAAAGGCCATCTTGAAGAAGTACTTGGCACTGGGGGTGCAGAACCACAGGGCGGGCAGCAGGCACAGCAGCAGCAGAAGCAGCGGCAGCAGTACAGTCCATGCCCCGGGCCACAGCTCCATTCTGGCCACCTGCAGGGGACGGGGCAGAGGACAGTGGCCTGGTTTCTACAGAGGAGGGGAGTGGTGGAGCAAGGCACAGCATGAGGGCAGGGGTGCAGGACAGTCCCCACTCCCAGGCGTTCCCGACACCTTCGGAGAAGTCTGAGAGTCAAGCACCAGACATCTGCAACGCATAAATATGTGACAGTAAAGCAACACTAACTAATGAAGGCAGCTAACGCTTGCAGTCGGTACGTGTGCTGCCGAAGCCAGCACTAATGCTTGCAGCTGGAAAGGGTCTTACAAAAGTCTATCCAACACACTGGCTACCGGCCACATGTGGCCACTGAGCACCTGAAATGCAGCCAGTCCAAATTGAGATATGCAGGAAATGTAAAATACACATTAGATTTTAAAGACTTTGGATAAAAAACAAAAGTGTAAAGTATCCCACTAATAATCTTTTATATTGATTTCTTTTGGATATATTGGGCTCCATAAAGTATATTATTAAAATTAACTTGTTTCTTTTTACCTTTCTCAATGTGGATATCAAAAAATTAAAAATTATACATGTGGCTCACATTCCATTTCTGCTGGGTAGTGCTAGTCTATCGATCTCTATGTAAAATCCTTACATATGATCCACATGTTAATCTGTTAAAAGTATTACTAGTACTTAACATTTTACAAGAATATGCCCAGAGAGATGAAGGAACTTACCTGAGGTTACACAGCTCCTAAGTAGCTGGGGCTCCTAAGCCCTCGGTTATGCTGTCCCCCTTGCATATACGCGTGTATATAAATGCACGCACGGTAGACATACTGAAGAGTGACAAAGGACCTACAGAGGCCCGAGGGACAAATGGCAAGAAAAAGATGCAACAGACACACAGTCATGCAGAGACTGACACAGATTCACATACACACACATTAACACTGACAGATAAAGGAAACATAAACACATACCTAGAAAAGTCCTTCTCTCCCCAAGGCAGCCTCTTCCACCCTCACGTAAACCCAACATACCAACCCTATTTCTGCAGACAGGCAAACCAACTCCACTCCGCTAGCCCTATGGTGGCCACGTGGGCAGGCAGGTAGTGGGAAGGCCTCATCACAGAAGGGGGCAGAGAATAAAAGGACATCACACCACTGGCTCGGGAGAGGAAAAGCCTGAGCAGAAGAGCCACAGCACGCAGAACCTGCCTTCCAGGTTCCACCTCCTTCCTCTACTCTGTCCCACTTCTGGGGGCAGGGTCACAGTTGACACTGGCAGCCTACCAGGATGTTACTCCCTTCAGGGCCAAAGGCCTGGAAGAGGTGAGAGGTGAAGGAGGAGGTGGTGGAGAGAAAGGGGCCACAGGCTTTCAGAGCTGCTCCATCTCACTGCTCCCAAGTTCAGACCTCTGCAAATTTCAGTTTCTCTCCCACCTGCTGTTGGCTGGCTCCTAACGCTTTCCCTCCAATCATCTTCCACATGGCAACCAGAGGTGTTTGTCTAACATAAATCCGAGCATTTCCGTCTCGCCTAAAGGCTCTTTTTGACAGGCTAACTTCTGCCTACATCTCCAGCCACTTCTCCTCTTGCTCTAGTCAAGGTGATTTCCTTCAGTTCCTCAGCGCGCCGGGATAGCTCATGCTTCTGTGCCTTGAACATGCTCTTTCCCTGGGCTTGTGACACAGCCCAGTGCCATCTTTTCCATGTATTCTGGAATCCCAGCAGGCCTGTGTTTTCATTACAACTTTTTTCTTGATCAGCGGTTCTCAGGGTGTAGACACATGAATTCTTGGACCTCACCCAGATATACTCAATCAGAACTTCTGGGCACCAGGCCAAGTAGTCTGTATTTTCACAAAATCTCCAGGTAAGCGGGACCCATGCTCAGGTTTAAGAAGCGCTGATACTGATCCCACCCTGTAGTATGCGACTGCACACTGGTGTCCCTCTCCTGGCTGCCAAGTTGTGTACAACTTGAGGACAGAGATTCTGTCTCTCTCCAATGCCAGGAGAAGGTAGAAGGAACACTTGCTGAGCAGGTTGTAAGGCTGCATCCACAGCCACAGCCATAATTAATGACGGAGATAGTGGTCCTGATTATGAATCAGACAGCTACCCTCTTGAGGAATATTAACTATGAAAAGAAAAAAGTCGCTAAGAAAAATATTGAAGGTGCTCAGCCTATTCTGAACATACACATATATGGCCCAGGAAGGCAGAGTGGCAATCACGAAGACATCATCTTACAAAAGAAAGAGAACAGGATCAAGGTGCCTCCAGGGGAAGATGCTGCTGCCATCGAATATGTGCCGAAAGTACAAAGGGTGGGGTGCAATGTCCATAAATAACACAGATGACAGGGTCGACAGCAGGGCCGAAACTGACACGCAGCGAAGGCCACAGACCCAAACTACACGTAGCTAGTAGAGCCACAACGTGTGAAGAGACAGGCCAGGAGGTCAAGAATATAAGGCATGTTAAGAACGGTCCCTTGGGGCCCTGGAGACCAAGCTACCTTCTCTAATATGTGAGATAAGTGACCCTGTCAGTCAGAAACCTCTATAGATTTCTAAGCACAACGAATGCTCGCTTCGGCAACCCATATACTAAAATTCTAAGCACAACGAAAATACCAAACGGGTTCCACTGACAACAAATGTATGAAATAAATGGTAGGTGTGACCAGAAGCACATGCACTACAGCTTTGTCACATCTGTGCTCCTCACAGAGCTTCCTGTGCATACATGTGTGGCGGGAACCCCTAACTAGAAAAACAGGCTGATCCAGCCACCACATGAGAGCTGTATGTGCTGGTCCGCTACACCATGGGGTCCCGCACAGGCCTGCTACGAACGGTGGGGCCATGGACATAATACGTGAGCCCAAACCAAGGAGGGTAAGCTTTATGTGCTAAAATCAACATGCAAAAATAGCAAACGTGTGAGAAACATGGAATCACATAATAGGTACAATTAAAAAAACACACACGATCCTCGAATACCTCAAAACTACATGAGATATGGACACAAGATAGGAGAACGGGCAATTCTAAAGGGAAAAAAAAATCATTTTTCTGCAGCCTGTGGACAGCACAGAGGCAACCTGGCTGCACACAAGCCATTAACATGTCAAAGGCGCACAGAGTCAATATAGAAAACAGCCTCCCACAGGCATCGAGATGGCTGTCAATAAGGGTCTGGCGGGGTGGAAGGCCACTGAAAAATACACTCTGGGCCTACAGGAAACAGGGTGCCTGAGGGGCATTCCTAGGAAGCAATTCTGCTGGCCTTCACTTCTCACTGCCCCCCAAAAACCATGTGTTGCCAAAGGGCAGGAAAAGGAGCAGGGGAATCTATAGGGAATTCCCTCTCCCAGACTCCCTGTCCACACCCCAGTCCCCCATTCAGAGTTTCCACCTCTCCTCCCGTCCACAGCTCTTCCATTCTTCCTCTCAGGCCCCTCTGCTTTCCCTAGCAGCCCTCTCCCCTCTAGGCCCTCCCAGCCCGATCTCAACCATCCCCTCATCCACGTCGCTTTCAGCACCCTCCTCCCGCCTCCTCCCATCCCTTTCCCGCCCACACCTCAGAGGGGTGGGGGGCCTGGGGGGCCGGCCCCCTCCCCAGCCAGGCTGCGGCAGCGGTGGTGGCGGCTGGCTGTGTCTCTGTCTCTGTCGGGGTGTCGGTGCCAAGGGGGCGACAGGATTTGGGGGTATCCTAGCCCCGGCCGATGGAGGGGAGGTGGGAGCGGGAGGCTGGGCCCATAGCGGTAGGAACGGAGGGGGGTCGTCCCCCCAGCACCCTCCCTCCCTTCCTGCTGTCTCTCTGAGGGCTGGGGCTGCTGCTGCCGCTATCTCCCCCACCCCTCCCCAGTGCCGCTGGTTTCCGGGGCTGGCCAGGAAGTGGGGGGCGGTGATGGGCGGCCCGTTTTGCCAATCGCCTCTCAGAGACCCGGACATCCCCTCCCTACATTTACCAGCGTCCTCTTGCTAGCTCCGCCCCAGGAGAGCTCGGCTCCAGTCGGCCTCCGTTTCCAGCTGCATCTTTTTTTTTCTCTCCAAGCCCTTTCAGCACAAACGGCTGTGAATCTCCTGCTGCCGCTGTATTGCTCCTTCGGCACGTTTCTTTCCCTCATTCTCCACCAGCTCTCCCCTTACTGCCACGTTTACTTGGTCCCTTTCTGACTTCGTCCTTTCTCCTTGACTCCAGTATCTGGTGCTTAGTCCATTCAACTCCAACTCTTCGAGACTCTTTTCTCCCCCTCATTGGATTCCATTTATCAAGCACCTACTATATGACAAGCACGAAGTTCACCTCTTTACTTTTTCTCCTTCAGGGCTCCATCTCTCCCCACCTCGCCCTCTAGCACTCTGGCCTGATCCCTTTGCCCTTTGTACCCCTCACCCCCACCCCGACCTCACACCAGCAGTCTGTCTCCCTCCTCCACTCACCCTCTCCGGTGCACTCCTGCCCCATTTCCCTTCCTCGCTGGTTTACCTCTTTCTTTCCCAGTTCCTTCTTAATCAGCCTCCTTACACAAGCTGAAGCAATCCCTCCCCCGACATGGAATCTGGATGGATCTTTCCTTGCAGTGGATATTGGGCATGAAGACATTGCTTGGGGCGGGTGATGCTGATCCCTCTGGGACGATCCCCCCCAGTTTTGTAGCACTGTATCCAGTTCTGCCGTCCCTGTTCCCCTCTTTCAAATTCCCATCATCCTTTTACCTACTCTCACCTCGTTCTCCATGTCTCCCTTTCAATACCTTCTTTCCTAAACCTCTTTTGAGTCTCATCTCCCCGGTCCTCCGCACAACTCCCACATTTCTCATCTTCTCTTATTTTTTTCTTCAAGACAGTCTTGCTATGTAGCTCAGGTTGGCCTTGAATTCACTGTGGAGCCATAGTTGCCCTCGAACTCTCGGCGATCCTCCTGCCTCAGCACCCTCTCCCCCCC
>PVJO010008584.1:0-74421 GCA_004026905.1 Hystrix cristata | reverse complement strand
CTGCTGGGTATCTTCCCAGAAGAATTAAAATCATCATATCACAGTGATATATGCACAACCATGTTCATAGCAGCACAATTTGTAATAGCTAAGTCTTGGAAACAACCTAAATGCCCAACAACTGATGAATGGCTAAAGAAGATATGGTTTTTCTACACAATGGAGTACTACACCGCCATAAAAAAGGATAAACTAGAGTCATTTGTATGTAAATGGATGTTCCTGGAAAACATACTATTAAGTGAAATAAATCAGACACTTATTAGTACACATCGAATTGTTTCTCTGATATGAGAAACCATAAGTGTAAATAAGGACAAAGGGGTAGAATAGATATTATGTTTAAAAAAAGGATACATTTTTCTAATTCAATAAAAAATATATTCCAGAATCATGGAACAGATTCTGTGACCAGAATCATGGAAACAACTAAGTTCGGGGCTGGTGACTTAGCTCAGCAGTTAGAGTGCTTGCCTGGCAAGCACAAGGCCCTGGGTTCGATTCCTAGCACAAAAAAAAAAAAAACAAAACAAGAATTAAGTTCGTGAACCAAGGTACCCCTCCCTCGTCTAGGTAGAAACATTTTCTTAATTTACTTTCCAGACTGTTCATTGTTGTTATATGGAAACACAACTGATTTTTGCACATTGATTTTGTATCCTGCGGCTTTGCTGATTTTCTCATTAGTCTTAGCAAGTTTTTGTTTTTGTAGAATCTTTAGTGTATTCTATATATCTACTTTTTCACTCTGTGAACAGAGATAGTTTTACTTCTTTCTCTTCAACTTAAGTACCTGCTGTATAAATTTTTTAAGTTTAGATTTTAAATTGACAAATGAAAATTGTATACATTTATCACAGAAAACATGATATTTGGAAATATGTATACATGGTGAAATGGTTAAACTGAGCTAATTAACACGTTAATTGTCTCACATACTTATTTTCGGTAGTAAGGACACTTAGAGTCTACTTTCATAGTAATTTTAGGAATACAATATATTGTTATTAACTATACCACCATATTATGTAATAGGTCTTTTGAACTGATCCACCTCTCTGAATTTTTTTGCCCTTTGACTCATATGTCTCCAGCCCACTAGGAACTTTTCGTTTGTATTATTCATTAAGACAGTCTGTGTTTTCTTGACCTGTTGCCTTCCAGGGAGGTGCGATGAACCTTTTACTGTAATTCAGAATCCCAATTACTTTTCCATTTTCAGTGTCATCATAAGCCATGTGTTCCTGCTTCTGTAACTGATGCTTGTCAGTCCTCCAGCCCTGGTTAGAACACATACATGAAGCTGAAGCATCCCTTCAATAGACACCTTTTGGGAATCTACTTCGTAGCCAGCACTGAAGAAGCAAAGACCTTAAGCGTTCACGCAGAGGGAAGGAGACACAGGCCACACGGCTGTGCGGTTGTGGAATGTAGCAGGGGCATAAAGGCCTTGACTTGGGGGACTGTGTGTGTCCCTGCACTGTGCTTAGCAGTACATGACAGATGTAATGGGGTGGGGGAGGCTCATCGCTCTGCTCTTCTAGTTTTTCACTGGTAAGATCTGATTTTTTTTTTTTTAAAGCAACTCTACAGTGTAGATAAAGCTTCTCATGGCAGAGAACGTTCTGCATCACAAATTTAAGTTATCCAAAATGTAGTTTGGTGCTGTCTGTCCCATGCATTATGGAAACACAGAAAGTGGTGACTGATTCTTCCAGGATTAGGATGATTTATATTTATCAAATACTAACTATGAACTGAAGAGAGGAAGAGCCTGAAGTTGCTCTGAACACTACGGTTCTAAGGCGGGAAGCCGAAACCAAAGCTGTGGTCCACAGTCGCTGCTCTCCTGAGCGGACATGCAGCTGAGCCTTGAAGAGTGAGGAGAATGTAGTCTAAGTCGAGGGAGTAGCTCATGGTGCAGAGGTGTGGACGTGTGTGCTGAGCAGGGAAAAAGAGCAGAGCTGTGCAGTTGCTGGAGTGGTGGAAGTTAAGATTGGAAAGGGAAATGCGATCCAGTTTAAAGAGCCTTCCCATTTGGATTTTAGCCTAGAAGCAATGAAGAAGCACCAAAATATTTTGCATAGTGACGATATGTAGTGTGTTTATTTGCATAGTGAAGACATGTAGTGTGTTTAATGAACCTATAAGGAGAAAGGCTAGAGTTTGGCATCATAGTTTAAAGATTTCTGCAAAATCTAATGTGAATACTACAGAGTGGATTTGGGTTGTGGCAGTAGTGGAGGAAGAATGAAGGGAGGAGCGGGACTGTTGACATTTCAGAACAATTAGTAGGACCTCAGGCACCTAAACCACAGCTTGTATTCTCTGATGAGACCGAGAGTCAGTTACTTCAGTAGTTATATGAAAGAATTCTGACATTCCTTCATCTACCACATGTTCCGTTATAGCCTCTGTCGTTTTTAACTCGCTGGAGAGCTAAAGTGTGGAGCAGGTCACTCGTCCAGGTCAGCAAAACTGGCTTTGCCTTCACCTGGGCCAATGCACTGTTTAGACCTTAGGAGCAAACAGAGATTGGAAATAAGATTGCACGGACTGAGCAGATTGTTTTTTAATCTCTGTACACTTCAAAGAATGAAGGAAGCATTGCTTTCCGAGTGCCTTCTTGTGCACCTTTGGATTGGACATGGGAAAGAATGGAACATACAGAATGCAGGACAGCCTGTGCCTTATGGCAAAGAGAGACAGGTCCTGGGTAGTAACTGAGCACACGTGGAGAATGCAGGGTTTGGGGATGAATAATGAAGATTCTGCCTGGGCCCGTCTTTCAAGAACTTACCATGTCAGTAGGAACAGGAGGGGGAGAGGAGACTGGTAGAACGTGAACTTTTAGCTGCAAAGAACCAAAGTACTTTAAGAAAGGCAGTGGTGTCCTACAGATGGGTGCAGAGATGGAACAGAGGGCCCTGCAGTGACTTCGTGGAGTCCTCCTGGCCTGGTGTGCTTTGCTCTGCCCACTCTTCTTTTTTCTCACTCTCTTGGCCTGTGGGTGCTCACTCTTCACCTGCCCTCCCTGGTCTCCGCCAGCATCCTCCTTGCCACGGCCTTCCTCGTCTCTCACTCTGGTAGCATTTTCACTAGCAAAGGAAAATCTCCAGTGATTCTGCGGAAGAACTGTGTCCAGCTGCTCAAACCCACCCAGTTTCTGTTTTTAGCTCCCTGCTCCCCCTAAAAAAACAAACAGCATCAGGTTGCACTTGCCAAGCCTTTCTCACAGTCTCCAGCAGCCATCCCTCTTCCATCTGCTCCTCCAGATGCTCAGCCCGGCCCCTGCTCCCGTCTTAGCCCCACACACAGCCCTTCCATGACCAAGTGAGGAGCCCACGAGCTGGGCAGCCTCCGGCCCGTCGGCACTGCCCCCACCCCATACATGGTTCCAGCTTCATCTCTGACCCACATTCTGCAGCCTGCACCCTGTCCCAGCTTGTTGGTCCCAGCCAAGCCTGTGATTTCCAGGGATCGGCTGTTGCTTGGACAAGAGGCAGGAGTAGCTGCGGAGACATGAATAAACACGTGGAGCTGGTGAACACCTCACAGGAGGAAATACAAATCAATATGACAGAAGTTTAGTTCAGCTCTGAAGTTTAGTGGGTTTGGGTCATGTTCCTCACCTTTGGAAGTCAGCATCAGAGGGAAGTTTAAAGCTGCCATTGAGCTCTCCTGAGATCCCACATCCCGTCTGCTCGGTTGGTTGAAGGCGCTGCAGGTCTGCACCTGCCCCCTGCACTGTGGATGTTCTGAAGAACTGAAGTCCAGCCCCACAGCGGAGGCTGAAGAATGGGTTAAACTGACATTCACATGGAGAGAAGCTGCCCTGTTCTCGTCTCATGCATCACAGACCTGGAGAGAACTGGTCATGCCTGCACTGTTTCTTCCTAACTTACCCCACTGCCATTCTTCCCATGGCCTCTGAGTTTTGGGCTGGTGGGTGAGGAGGTGTCAATCTGGTGGCTGCACCTTGTCACTGGGTGGCTGGAGGCGCAGGAGGCTCCCTTCACTCGCAGAGTCAATGCCCAATGCTGGGCCTGGTTGGGGGTGCCGAGCACTGGGTTGCAGGGGAAAATACTTTCCTTGCCCTGGCTGATTTCTCTGGGCCCCAGCAGAATGGGGTATGTTTGGGCATTGCTCCTAATGCCCCCGCAGACTGAGCAGGAGGTCTTTCCTGCAGTGAGTGCAGAAGAAGATAACCCATCTGTTGATATTTCAGACAGGACTTTCTGTCCTGCCTGTGGCACTATGTTTATTACCCCAGCACCCCTGCCCACCAATGCTACGATCACTTCTTAGTCCTTGAGAGACCAAATATGCCCAGGAAGATTCCAGATAACCCAGAGGGGGCAGTACCATTCCAGATGTTTGCTACTAGGCTATTGGATTGCCACAGACTCAACTATCCTCTGGGAAGATACCCGACCAGACCAGAGTTTTTTTTATCCTGATAAATTCACGTTAATAAAGTTGAAATTCTGCTTGCCAATTATTTGCCTTCTTTGATCTAGTGGTCAGTTACGGTCCTATCTCGTGGCTCTTCATCATTCTGTGGCGTTTCCTGCGGCAGTTTACAGTTCGTCCACACAAATGCTCTTCTCAAGGGTGTTTTCAAGCTCCTACTCGTGGCAGGATGTCATCTCTGATCACATCCTAGATGTGAGGGACCACAGGAGTCATCACTGTGGGACTTCAGAGGAAAGAGTGCCAAAGACAGAAGGCACTTCAAGTGGGGGCTTCGGAAGTCATGTTTATTGAGGGAGCTGGTGGGCCCATGAGGATATACCCTCTGGTCTTGCCCATGCAGATCTTTTCTCCTGGGACCCCTACATGCTTCCTCCTGATCTCCTATAAACAAATGACTGAGACCTCGTTTCCAAGCCATGGAGATCCCTAACTTCAGAACTGCCACCTTTCTCAGTGTGTCCCGGGAATCTAAAGAGAAGACACAGGTGGCAGCCAAGACTTACATCTCTTCAAAATAACAACTCTACCTCACCTACATTTCCACTTTCTACAGCTTTGGTTACCTGTGTTCAACTGCAATCTGAAAATATTACATGAAAAATTCCAGAAATAATTTATCCGTTTAGGTTGCTTGTAGCTCTGAGTAGCTTGCTGACGTCTGCCAGACACGTGCACACGGTATAGCTACTCACCTGTTTGTCGCTCGGTCGCCCTGTTGGTTATCTGATGGGCTGCTGGTATTTCCGTTGCAGTTAGCCTCACCCAGCAGCCTAATGCCACGTCCCAGTGCCTCACTCACCTCCCTGCATCTCATCACCTCGGCCCTAGTGCTGTATCATCTCTGCTCACCAGTGTTGTAAGAGTAGGTGGAGGAGGTTAAAGTTTTTTGAGAGAGAGACCACACTGACTTACTTTTATTACAGCTTATTGTTATGGTTGTTCTATTTTATTATTAGTTGTTAACCGCTTATAAATTAAGCAATTATATGTACATACACATAGGAACAAAGCTATGAGGTTGGTACCACCCATTTCGGGCATCGCTGGTGGGCTTGGAAGTGTCCTGTGGATAAGGGGCCTCTTGCTACCCTCTTGTGGGTTCTCCAGATGAATCCTTTTCCTTCCTTCAGACCCATCATGCCCTGTCCCCACTGATTCACAATGAGAAAAGAGAATCTCTTTAGATTTTGCTGTATGTCGGCATAGCCACTCTTCTCAGAAGATGAGGCTATTAAAAGTGTGTTTTTGGATTTTCTTGATTATCATCCCTTTTGTCTCTGGTGGGGAGGGGAGTAATCAAGATTTGCCTATGAATTCATTGACTTCCCCTTTAAATAGTTTCAGTTTACAGATTCTACCAACCTGCACCTTTAACATTCCTTCTTATTAAAACAAATAAGCAACAAGAAAAATGCCAGGTCTGAAAACTGAGTTGTATTGAGTCATTTCAGACTTTCGATGTTCCCCTCCTGTGTCTGAGACTAGAGCCTCCTTCATGACTTGCTGTCATTGTGACCTTTGTTTTCCTAAGAAGAAGCTGGAATGTGTTGGGCTGTGGAACCTGAGAGATCTGGGGTCCTCGCAGAACCCCAGGAAGGGCTTGTAGGAGCCAGAACTCAGGCTCCCTTCCCTGCCCTCCCACCCAGCCCCTCGGCTCAGCCTGCTGCTGTGGGTGGACCTTTCCTCGAACCAGGTAACAGCACCACAGTCGTGCTGAGCAGCCTCATGGAAAGAAAACCATCCTCCACGTGTGGGTGTCTCTCTGTTGATTTTTTAATAATTGTAATCACTTCCCATAATAGGAGAATGCTTGAGCTTGATCAAGCTCTGCGGGCTCTCTGCAGTTGGCATTGATAAAGGAAAGGCGAGGGAGGCTTTGACCAGCCCCTCGGATGTTGGGTCGGAGAGGGCACTGCCCAGAGCAGGAACACAGCCGAAGGGTCTGACTCACTGGGCCCCTGAGAAGTCAGATGTATGAGCAGTGGCTGTGGTGCCTACCAGGAATTATTTGGACACACTTATGCCAATTAAGACAACTCATAGTTTCCTGAGATAATATTTTGAATTCTTTTTCCCTGTCTCCTGATTAGCTTTCCTCCTGCCTCCCCAGTGACTGCTAATTGAGTCAGTAAAACCCAGAGAGTACCTCTCTCTACTTTCAAATGCAGAAACTGGTAAGCTAAATGTGTCCTTATTCTCAGAGGTAAAGAGAGCTGCACAAGGAGCCGCTCCTTCCCCTTTGTCTCCTCTCCAGTTTACACCGTGTAGCTCGCTGTCTCTTTCCTGCTCTTGCCTGGCAGCTTCCCTGGTACCTGCTGTGGCCTCTTGGAGCAGTGAGATGCCTCGAGGTCATCTTGTCCCGTCCTCCAGCAGGACATGGCAGCAGCCCTGGAGGGCTCTCTGGGTCTCTGCAAGCTGTTCTGCTTCCCGGCTTACCGGGAGCTGGGGTGGAAGAGAGAACCATGGTAGGGAGACACACAGAGAACCGCGGTAGGAAGACACATGAAGCTGTTCTGTGGGAAGCACACAGAATGACCCTGGGGCTGTCAGGAGAGGAAGAGGAGGGGCAGGAACTCCTTTCTCTAGACCAAAGCCTTGCAAAGCTGCAGGAGAAGCTCACTGATTTCTGGAAAAGTGGCCACAGGTGATCCACAACAAGGTGGCGCTTCCCAGCGGGCAGCCTCTGGCCCAGGCCTGTCTGTCTGCCATGGACCTCAGAGTCCGTGGCCAGCGGACCACTTGGAATTCGGTGTGTGATTTGGAGCAGGGTGGGCGTGAGGATGCACGTGGCCCCAGAGGTGTCTAGGGTGCTGGGGGATGTTCCGGCGCCTCCGTTCCCCCTCCGTGCTGTGCCGTCGGATTAAGCTGGGCTGGGGTGCTGTGCCTGGTTTTCCTTTTGAAGACACAGTCCCACAGATGTGCCAGTGGGCTCACACCCTGCAGACATGTATGGCAACGTCACTCAAGGGGAGCCACCAGGATGGTGAAGAATAAAGGCTTTGTTCACTTTACAAGATCCCTGAAGAAATATGGAGAGTAGAGGGGAGGGCAAGGAGGAGCTAGGAAGGAGGAGTGGAATCCTCTTATCATGATGGCTAGAAAGCTTCCCTCCAGCCACCAGTGCTTCTGGCACTGGGATCACCACCGTTCCCGGATGTGGCTCTGAGCTGTCGGGCAAATGTGTGTCCTGAGTTTGAGTTTGGCAGCAGGTTGGCTCATGCTGATTCTCCCACGCCCTCATTATGGGGTTCCTCCTAGTAGTCCAGCAGACTTATGGGGCAGTTGGCAGACTCCCCAGGGCTGAGTTAACCTGCCCAGAAGATCACTGTGCCCTTGACCTCTGATTGTTCTGACCTTGACATGGAGCTGTTTTCACTAGTTATCACGGAGGGCACATACAGATTGACCTGCAGAAAACATGTGCAGCCGTCTCAAGGGGCAGGGCAGGAAGGCTGCTTGGTTGTAACTAGCTTCAGTGTTGCACAATGCAGTGTGGGAGAGGAGGTAACATCGCAGGTACAGCCCTTCTGTCCTCAGGCCAAAATGAACTTGCAGCGATACAGATTGTGAGCGCTATTTCAGTAGTGACCCAGCTCCGGGCTAGGAAGAGCCACCTAGGGCTGGCGCAAGAGAATGTCTTGGCCCATTCCTTCCACCATGGTGATGAGATCCTCTTGCCCTTCTCCTCACAGGCCCGACATCTCTCCCCGCAAGCTCGCCATCGGCTGCACGCTGCCCTGGCATCTTGTTCCACCTCCATGCTGATCCTGTTCAACCTGGTGTTTCTCGGTGGCAATGAGGTTGGGAGAACCTACTGGGACAGGATCTTCGTGCAAGGTGAGTGGCCGGACAGTGCTGTTTGCACTCAGCTTCTTGCTTTCTCCGTGTGCATTTGGTATCGCAGATGGGATTTGTTGTGTTCATGGTGTGTTACCTAGAAATGTACCAGCCAGGAATAATTTCCTGCTTGCCCAGGACTGTAAGTGTTCCCTGTTTTTGAGGACCTCACATCTACCACATGTGATACTTATTTAACATCAAAGTTTACCGTCCCAACTCTCTTGAACTTTCCATCTCGGCTCCTCCCTTACCTTCTCTACTGTTTCTAGATCCCAGCCTCCAGGCCATTAGTCTGACCTCATTCCCTTTACTGCCCTGAACGTCCTGCTGGAATTGTGTCCCAGAAGTCCCCTGAAGCTGTGGCTAGTCCCTGTGTTTGCCACAGCTTCTGTGGATATTTGTGTCTAAACACTGGCTGTCAGTCTGCCATAGTGTACATTACGTGGACTGATGGTGGTCCACGGCAGAGTCACACCTGCGGCAGGTACCATGCTAGTGTGCGGGAGCTGTACAAACGGCACCATAATAACTGATCATCGTTTCCCCGAGGCTCAGACTAAGAGATACATTGTTTTCTTCAAGAACTTGGGAGTTGTGGAACTGCTCACAGTGCACATTACTGAAGCCAATTCATTGTATTTCGAAAGCAAAGATCGCCCTGTCCTGTTTCTCCGACCAGCGCGTGGTGTTGTGCTTGAGATTTCCGGATGCTTTGCCAAGCAGTGGTGCCATGACTCCACGCGGCTGGCTTGTCATCTCCTCATGTGGGTCCCTGGGGACCAGCCACGCTCTTGCTGCAGCTCTTTCATGCCAGAAATAACCCCGGCGCAGCTGCATGTTTCCTGATTGCCCGCTCGTGTGTCTCAGCTCGGCGGGCATGGGGCAGGGCAGGCTCCAAGGGCCATAAAAGAGCCTGCTCTACTTTAGTCTTGTTGCTCAGCGTCCCCTTTTCGCTTTCTGAGTGATGTTTTAGCTGATAGCTTCTGAAAAGACCGTGCTTTTTAAGTGGAAGCCGCCCTTCAGTGTAGATGGGAGATAATGGGTTACGGGGATCTGAAGCTAAAGACGGTGGCAGTGTCTTTTACGTCTCTTGCCTCCTCCCACAGAACTTAGCAGGATGATGAGAACATCGTGACTCTGGGGAAAGTGCTCACCACTAGTAAGAAGGCACTGGTTTTTGCTTCAGTAAATCGTAGGTACTGGGGGTGGCTATTTGGAAGGCACTGAGCACACAAGGGAGGAAGAGGAAGCACACACCGATGTGGGAGCCGAATGTGCAAACAATGATGTGGCCTGTGGCTCAGGCCATTGATGTGCCAGGTGCATGAGTGAGTTGCTGGAGGTGATGGAATGGAGCAGCCGGCTTCCCACCTTCTAAGGTGGGCATCCCAGAGGAGGCAGCATTTCAACTGGAGCATTAAATAGGAAGTCACCAGTGGGGAAGGAAGTGTACTGGAGTAATTAACATCGGCTACCCCACCAGAAACTCCAAATTCTTGGTAAATTTTCACTATTAAAGTTTATTTCTTTCACTTTTCAATACAAATCCAGTGACCTTTTTGGGCAGGGAGTGCTGGGGATCGAACTCAGGAAGTGACTTTTTCTAAGCCATGATTCTAGGTGTATATTTTTAGTTCTGTACCATCTTGTCCTAGTATTGTTGGGGGGGTGGAGAACATGAGACTTGTGCACTAGCTGTTAAAACTTTAGATAGAAGTGACACATGACATGTCTGCTCATGCTCCATTAGCCAGAACCTGCCATGTGACCAGCCCAACCAAGCACAAGGCCAGGAGACATAGGAACACAAGCAGATATTCACAAAATGTATCAGTAATCTCGGACACATGGCAGCACACTGGAGGGTCCAAGAGGCAGCTGAAAATAGGAGCTAGAGCTGGGGAAGAGGGGCAACTGATGACTGAGATGTGAGAGCTGAGGGCACGAAGGTCACAGGTGAGGCTGCGGTAGAGGATTCAGGGAACAGGGAGCTCTGAGGAATGACATAAGGACAGGGCAGGGCCCAACCCTGGGGCCTGCTGGCGAGTAAGGGGGCAGAGAGAAAGACAGCAGCTGAAAAGAGTCCTTTCTGCTTCTGGAAGACAGGAGGACCACAGCCTGACCTGCCTGGCACCTGTCACACGAGATCAGGGCTATGAAAAGTCTGCTGCTGCCGTGGGGATCCATCTTTGGCCTGTGACAAGACATACCATCCATGTCCTCCTGGGCAGAGTCTTGTGGACCCCGGTTCTCTAAACATGTTGGAATTGTTTCTCTTCTGGGTGCTGAAGCCAGGGCAGCTCAGCTTGGAAGGCATTTTCTGCATCAGGGATTCTCCGGCTGGACTTGCTTGTTTCGGCTGGTCATCTCACGGGCCTTCCCAGTTGGGGATGTCTACCAAGGTCCAGGCAGTTGCCCACTTGTCTGTTTCCTGCTGGGAGCCTTCGTCCTTGGGTGACTGGGTTTAGCTGTCTCTTGGAAGGAAGTGAACCAAATGGTGCCAGACCGCCCATCCTTGGGAACTCTGCATTTCATCTCATAATAATTTGAACTGGTAGAACATTGTTATGAATATTCATATTTTATGCCAAAAAAAGAAATTAATGAGTCTATAGAATGTTTCCTCAGGCCCGGCTGAGGGTGTTAAAAAATCTGAATTCTGAAACTCACCTGGCCCCAAAGGTTTCAGATAGGGGATTGTGGACCTACAAACGTAGCTGCCTGAAAACAGCCTGGGCTTTGATGGCCTCTTGGTCTCTGGCCTCTTCATTCGGCTACATACCTTTCATCTATGCCTGGAGGCCTGAGACCTGCTGCAGTGAGAGAGGAGACCCCAGCACCGCACCTGTCTAGCGGATCTCATCTCTGGGTCTGAGGCACAGGGGTTGTTGAGATTTACAAATTCCCCACGGCTCATGGGACACAGATACACTTGCATCCTAGAAGGTCCAGCCTCGCTAATTCTCAGAGAGCTTTTTCCAGCATCACTGATATTCCTGGAAGGTTTCTCCCAGTTAGGGGAAGCAGCTGTCTTGAGGTCAGTATCTCCTTGTCTTTAGTTCACTAAATTTAGCCACTGATCTGTTTGCTCCAGGATGCAGTTTATTATAGTGCCTCCATAAAAATCTCTGTCCTGGTCTCGGGTAGTGTGGGTGGTAGCTGTGAAGCTGTTAAACTGGGCGCTTCCCTATCTTCTGGGCACCTGCTGTGTCCTCCCACAAAAGTGGGAGTCAGAAATGCAGAACGGCAAACCCAGGCGCTCTCTGTGCCCTGCATGTAACGTTTTTATCAAGTGTTACCAGTGCTGCTGAGGTTGGAGCAGCAACGTTCAGTTAATTCAGCAGAGAATCAGGGACCTGTATTTTTGCTTTTGATATCTCTAAATTTTACTGCTGCAATTAGCTTCAAGCTGCTTGAGGAATTTTAATGGGTCTGAGAAGGTCATGGCTAGGAGTGTGGTCCACCTGCCCACTCCTGCAGGGACAGTGCTGGGCTGTGCTGTGTGCTTCTTACATAACCTCTTATCTTTCAAAAGCATGTGTGGATGGAAGCACTTCCTCTTGTCTGCCTTAAATCTTCAGCATTGAAATGTAAGTTAATTTTTTCAACAAGCAGTTGAACACAGTACTGCTCACTAATTCAAAGGTACCACCGAATTGAAACTCATTTCTATAAGGCCAGTCTCCATAAACTATCTGTGGCCTAATGGGGCCTTTTTCATAGGCCTAAGAGGGGAGAAAAGGTATTCAAGAGGGATGAGTATGCATCAAGAAGATAGCAGGCTTTCAGAGGGCCGAGAGCTTTATAGTGGTTGGGTGCAGGATGGTGTTCCATCGAAAAAGTCATCTATTTCTGGGCAGGGAAGATACGGTTTTCGTTTTTTAAAAAAACAAGAAGAAAAATTGAAAATGTCTCCCAAGATGTAGGGCCCTGGATCCCGCACTGTGGGCTCTGCGTTGACAGGGCTTGGTAGAGACATGTTGCCCTCCAGACAGTCTCCTGTGTGACTTCTCATCACAAGCGTGCATGTGCACACCCACACATGGGCATACGTGTGTCTGGTTTTTCTCTTCTTATTACCGGATCTCGTTTGGCACGCTACGTCAACAACCTCAGCACGTAGCTCCCACGGTGACCCCTTTCCAAGTCTGAGGGAGTTTGGTTCTTTTCTCTCCCGACTGTCATGAGGGAGGAGCTAGCAATTTCCTTACACTGGTCAGAACCTTTGCTCGCTGTTTCAGGCTGAGAGGAAAAAGTGTATCTTCTCTCTGATTAGCAACTTGTCCAGACGGTTTACTCATCTCCTGACTCAAATGGTTCTGGACAGGCGTTTTATTTAAAGCTGAACTTGAGTATCACACTGGCAGTTGTAGAGGGTTGTGGTTAAGTAGAAACTCATTCCCTTCACATCTTAAATTCTTGAGAGTAAAATTTCATTGCTGATGAGAGAAGACAGAGGGCAGATGTCAACACTCGGAGGCTGCCCTTCATGACAACTTCATCTCACAGCCCTCGCTGGCCCGCGCCTGGAGGCCGTGTTCCTTGTTCTCACTGATTCTGCTTTCTCCTCGCTGGAGCCCCTGAAAGTTCGAGAGGGTTCGAGGAGCAGGAGCTTCCTTCCGCGGTGCTGGTTGTGAGGCTGGCCCATGTTCTTGGGCCAAGCAGTGAGTGCATTTCTTCACGGTGCTACGCTGGCCTGTTCCAGCCATCCTTGGACTCTCCGAGGCCTGTTGTCTTTCACTACTCCACATGGTTACCAGGTGTCACATTAGGGCTGAGGGGACTTCTGCCTCATCTGGAAAAGGCTTTCAACCCAAGGACACCAAAATATCATTTTCTGTGAGGTCATGTGACAAACTTTCCTGCTAACCAGGAGTTTCCTGGAAGATGGAAACAGTTTCAAGTGTTTTCAAGTAGAACATCTAGGAAAGACTCACAGATCTTAGACACACTTAATCAAGTACAAATGGAGTAATTAATTTTGTGCTTCTACCAATGCATCACATATAGTATTTGGAATCTTTCCACTTATCACTGACTCCTCAGCCCCCAATCTTCCATAGGTAGGGCGACACCCAGTTTTTCAAGTGTTGGGCCTGTTCTCATAAGCGTTTTACCTCGGGGAGCAATATCCTGAGGTGAGGAAGGGCTGGGTCAGATGCTTGCTTTTTCTCTGTAAAGTGGGATAAAGGAGAAGTGGAAAGGAGAACAGAGTCATCTTTAGGGAAGGATGTGTACATGTGGAAGTGGGGGATCTAGAAATCCCGTTTCTGAAGTTATCCATGTTGTTCAGACTTTGCAGAGCCCTGCTGTTCTCCTGAACAACCCAGCTTGAGATTACTGCTGTAGGGGAAAGAAGAGGCCACGCTGCTCTTTGTGTCCTACTCCGTCTTTTATCCTAGCCCAAAGGGAAGGAGATGTTGCTCTACACCAGACAGCGGCTGGGAATAACATCTATCACTTAGCTACTCGGCCTTTTGGCTAAGATCAAGTGTAGTATCACTTAGCTAACGCTGAAGAACCGGCCACCCCCAAACTTAATGGCTTAAAAAGTAAGCATTTATTTAGTCCGGCAGTCCCACCGGCTGGATGCTGACTGGTCTCAGGTGGCCTGTGAATGCACCTGTGGGTCAGCCTTGGGCTGGCCTTTCTGACCTCAGCCAGGCTCGCAGTCAGAGAGCCTCCACCAGGACAGATTGGCTGGCTCGGGCCTGCTCCTGGTGAGAGGTCAGGTTCCTTCCTTATCCTTCAGCAGACTTGTCCACGCTTGTTCGTGTGACAGCCAGAAAGCGCACAAGGCCTTTTCCGGCGGAGACTTGTTTCTGCTGCACTCTTTCCACCAAATCATGTCGGAAACCTTCAGACCAACCTGAATTCAAGGGAGGTGGACACCGCGCTCCAATGGGAGGCGCAGCAAAACCTCCATCAAAGGGCGGTGACGCAGCTGGGAGGAAAGATGTGCGCGTTTCCCGGTCCTTGCAGTCTACCTCGGAAGCATTTAGAGGGGACAGAGAGCTGGCACGGAGTGGGGCGCTGGGTGGATGGTCCAGTCCCACTGGTTTCACTTGCCGCCCCTCTTCCCACCTCTTCTCCACGGTGCCACCTCCCCCTTCTTCCCACTGTGCAGAGGTTTCCCCGCCTCCCATGTGACAAAGCGGACTCTGTTGCTCCTTTGGTTTTTCTCTAGGTTAAATAAATAATTTCTTTTTCTTTTTCTGTGTTTACATACATAATAAATACATCCATCGTGGGGAGTTGGTACACACGCATATAACATTCGGTCCTTTTTCCTTCCCCTTCCCGCCCCTTCCTGTCTTCCCTGGTCCCCGGATCTCCTTCCCATCTCCACATTGTCTTCTCCCTGTTACCTAGAATCTATATTTTATTTAACTTCCAAATTATTTATACTTTGGGTTTCTCATATAAGAGAAACCATACAATATTTAGTTTTCTGTATCTGATTTATTTCACTGAGCATTGTGGTCTGAAGGTACATCCATTTTCCTGTGAATGACTCAAATGTATTTTTATGGCTGAGTCGTGCTCCATTGTGTATAAATACCACATTTTATCAGTTCATCTGCTGATGGGCATGTAGGCTACATCCAAGATTTAGCTGAGTCGTGCTGCTATAAAATGGATGCTTATATATCCCTGTAATATGATGGCTTTAACTCTGGAAGACACCCAGAGAGTTGTAGCTGGGTCAAATGGAATTTCTGTTTTTAGTTTTCTGAGGGATCCCCATGCTGATTTCCATTGTGGTTGCACTAGTTTACGCTTTCACCAGCAATGTAGAAGGGTTCTTTCTCCCCACAGTCTGGCTGGCATTTGTTGTTTTTTGAGTTCATGATAAGTCATTCTTTCTGGATAAGATGGGATCTCAGTGTTGTTTTGATTTGCATTTCTTTAATGGCCAAAGATGCTAAGTACTTTTCCATGTACCCATTGGCCATTTGTACTTCTTCCTTTGAGATATGTCTATTCATCTCAGACACTCTTTTTTTTTTTTTTTCCTTGGTGCTGGGGATTGAACTCAGGGCCTTGTGCTTGCAAGGCAAGCACTCTAACCACTGAGCTAAATCCCCGGCCCGAAGACACCCATTTTTTAACTGAGTCTTTTATTTTTTTGACAGGGGAATCTAATATTTTTGAGTTCTTTATATATTCTAGATATTAGTGCTCTGAAGAGTAGCTGGCAATTTTTTTCCATTCTGTGGGCTGTCTGTTCACTTGATTGTTTCCTTTTCTATGCAGAAGGTTTGTAATTTGATGTGATCCTATTTATTTATTGTTAATTTCTTGTGCAAGTGGGGTTCTTTTCAGAAAGTCTTTATGCTCAAGAGTTTTACCTATTTTATCTTCCAGCAGATTCAGAGCTTCTGTGTTAATATAAGTCTTTGATCTATTTTGATTTGATTTGGGTACAGGATGAGAGATACAGATCTAGATTCCTTTGCTCTTTTGGCTGGAAAAGAACAGGAGATGGCCTGGAGCTGTGCTTGGACCACCTGTGCATGCAGCAGCTGTGAAGTAGTCCCCTCTTGTGTGTATGGGTGTGTCATTCATGCTGTTAAGAGCTGGGACACTGGGACATTCAGACTGACCCAGCTGATCTTCCTTGTGGTCCAGCTCGACCAGGAGAATTCTGCACCGGCTTTGGGGCCACGCCCCAGCTAATAAAGTATTCAGCTTTGCTCTACATGCATGTGTTGGCTACCTGCTGTTCAAATTTTCCTGAGTCCTCTAACTAAATGTAACAGGTCTAAGTAATATTGTCTATTACCGTTTCAACTCTGTATTGTTTATGACATCTTTTTTTATTCACGAGTTGAGTTGATCTCAACAACCCTGGAAAATTGTTTGGGCAAACATCATCACAGATGTCAAACTACCACCTCTGAGGCCCGGAGAAGTGAGGTAGCTTGTTCAGATTGCACAGCTAGGAAGCAGCAAAACCACAGGACATGATGGGCCATTTGGCTCCCAATCCCATGTGCTTACCATGCTCTCCTTTCTGCTCTGTGAGGCCTAAATCCTGACAGGCAGCTTCCGTTTTCACTGCAGACCATCCCTTGGTGTCACTGTCAGCAACAGTTTGAGGTTCTGTGAAACAGCTGGAGGGTGGCCGGCCTGCAGTGCACAGCTGGATCAGCCCTGACTCGTTTCCATACCTACAGGAATTTTTCTCACCCACCCAACAAACCACCTCCCAGGCTGCCAGTTTCCCTCTTTTGGGCTCTCTTAGCATGCGAGGCTGCTCATAAACCTTGGGCCTAGGATGGTAATCACCCTTTGCAGACCAAGAAAGCAGTGGGAAGAGAAGACCATTCTGTCTTGGCACACTTTTTGGGTGAGCAGAGACACTGAATACTGCGATTGGGATGACACATGCCAAGTGGAGCTGGGAACCTGGGAGAGGGCACCAAGAGGGCTGGCTCAGCTGCTTTGTTTTGCAGGAAAGATGAGATCAATCATGGACTCTGGGGTGATGTTTCTTTGCCTCAGGAGTTCCACCTGGGACTGTGGTTGCCTCTCATGAGTGTCATTTAAGTCACTCATAGGAAATAGGACGACTATAGGAAAAATCTTTTCATTATCTTGAAATAAAGATAGGAAAAAAGGACTCTTGTGTTGTCAGCACCTGCTCAGTCCCAGTTCTGGTGGCCAGAGCTTCGTGGTGACAGGCACTGGCACCCCCTCTGAGCTACTTCTCACTGACACTTGCAGCCCCCAGCTACGGCCCTGGTCCTGGTACTGCTGTAATGGACTTTGTTTGTAAAGTGACCTACTCGGGAAGTCATAGCACAGGGGGCTGTTCTGGGTTGAGTTGTGTCTCCCAAACAGGTATGTCGAAGTTCTAACCTCCAGAACCTCAAAATATGATCTTATTTAGAAATCAGATCTTTTCAGAGGTCTCAAGTTAAAATGAAGTCTGTAAGGTGGACCCTGATCTGCTGTGACCGATGTCCTCGTGAAAAAGGGACATTTGGGTGCACACATTTTAGAGACAAACACAGAGGGAAGGTGATGGGAAGCCCCAGGGGAAGGGGGCCCCAGGTGAAGGTGAAGGTAGATCGATGTGACACTAGACAAGTCAAGGAGTACCCAGGGCCACCGGAAGCTGGAGGAGGCGAGGGAGGAGCTTGGCCCTGCCCACTCTTTGAATTCTCTCAGAAGTGGGAAACAACACCTTTCTGTTGTTGTGAGCCTTTCTATTTGTATTAAATTTGGTGTGGCAGCCCTGGGGAACCAACACAGGGTGGGATGATGGGGTGGACCGGCAGTGACTCCTTTTCCACTCTGAGAAGCACAGTTCAGTGCTAGAGTCCACATCACTGTGAGGGTCTGGATTTGTCCTTAGACTCTGCAGCCCAGGCAGGTGCAGCAGGACAGATGTTCCAGCAGGGTGAGATGAGAATGGCAGTAGTCCCGGACCCAGTCACCACAGTGTCACATGGCATTCCAGAGCAAGGGTGTCCTGGGCCAGAGACACAGTGAGGGCAGTGGGAAGATGAGGAGCAAGGAAAGGCATCCTAGTCCTGGGAGCCCCTGGCCCAGGGTGAGCCAGGTCAGTTCAAAGAGAAGTCGTGCAGTGGGGAAGGTGGTTGTGCAGAAATGTGGACCCACAGCGATCACTTGGTTTTAAAGCCAAGCCATCTCCAGGGTGTTGCTCTACGGTAGACTGTGTGGCAAGCATGCCTAGTCAGCAGGCACGAAGCCCTGTGTACAATAACTAGCACCAAAAACCAACCATAGGCCAACCTTTCACCACCTGCCTTTGTATTTATCATCACCTTGTGCACCCTTCTCTAACCCAGGGTGTCTATTACATGGCACGAGGAATGACTGACCCAGAAGCGTGTGTTGCCCTGTGTCTGGCAGGGAGGGCAGGCAGAGCTGGGGCCCTGCTTCCAGCTCACTCCTGGCCCGAAGGCTCTGCCCGGAGCACCAGCCCAAGCAGCGCCCGCGTGCCTCTCTGCTCCCTTTGTTATCCTCTGGCTGCTGCACCTAACGCTCCAGCTGCTGCCCACCGGGCCTGGAGATGGAGGCAGCTGCTCATATGAGCCCTTTTTGGGTCTCTGGGAAGCGCAACTCAGGACTTTTTTTCCCCTGGTTGCATTTCTTATGACCTTAAAAAAAGAATAGAAAAATGCTAGGAAGATTCATCTGCTATATCAGTAAAATAAAATAGAATACTTCATTTTAAAACCTAATTGTGTTCCTTTGGTGCCAGAACTCGCCCAGGGACTGGGGCAGGTTCTGGAAACCTGCAGCTCCTAAGGGGAGAATGCAGACTGCTGGAAGCTGAGTGAGGGGTGGGGAATGTGCTGTTCTTCCTGGAGGACGCAAGGCCGAGCGCTGAGCCCAAGACAAAGGAGTGAGGATTGTCCCTTGACAGACCTGGTTTCTCCTTTTCCTTGAGAGTGGATGGGACTGCTGTCATTTGTGCTGGTTCCAAGCACTCAGAACACATTTGTTGTCCTGCAAGGAGGGAACCATCTGCAGTCTGAGTTTTCTGTCAGTCACAGGAAACCTGTAGGATCAAGGATTGGCCGTTGATGCTACAGCCAAGCCGCCCCTGAGCGCCTTTGGATTCACAAACCTGTCTGCGCAGCCGCGCCATTTCTCAGATAGTCATTTTTTTTCACTAAGCTAGAACAAACCAGATTACTTTTCACCTAACGAAATGTTTCCTGGTCCCGTTTTACAATTCGGTTTGTGTCCACAGTTGCCTATAACTTAGTTCTCTCATATTTGAGGCCAGTTCCTCAGTTGCTTTTCTCACCTTCCACCTGCCCCCAGCAAGATTCCTGGAGGGTTGGGTCACACCCTCTGTCCTGCTGTACAAAACTGCTGTCATCCGGGAGGGTTTTCCTAAAAGAAGCAACAGTACACAGCAAGGAAATAAGAAACGCAGGCAGGACCTCAGCTTATCTGAGCCGGGACAAAGAGAAGCAGTGGTCAGGTAAGTTAGTGTGTGGCTAAGGTGCTTTTAGGGAGGAAGCTGCAAGCAGGCGAGAGCCTCCCTGGGCCCTGCTAGTGGTGTCCTGGGTGCGTGGCATTCAGCAGGTGAAGCAGATGTTCATGCAGATGTGTTGCTGTGCCCTGTGACATGGTGCTTTGATAAGTGCTCTGGCAACAAAATGGGAATGGTTCAGGGATGCATCTGTAAGCTAATTTTAAAACAGAGATGAACTTGCAGCCAAGACTTGCCTTAAAAAGTGTCTCTCCCTTCACCTTCCTTCCCGGTGAGACAGTCACCATAGAGGAAGGGCCATCAGGGGCTTAAAGGGTAAGGAGGGGCGCATGATGTCAGTGTCCGTGAACAGACTGGATGCTCTATCGGACACCGCGTGGCCAGAAGGCCGCATGATGAGTGCTGTCCATGCCATACCCAGCCAGGGACTGTGGGCCTGACCCTAATTCCCCCTGGAGGGGCAGGTGACAAAGGGTTTTGAAAGCTTTCCCATGTTTTGGAAGCTCTGTGTAGAGGTGACCCAGAAGCCAACTTGCAGGGGAGCAGTGCTAGGAGTGGGGAGACTGGTTGGGAGGCTACGTGAGATGGATGAGGCCCAGGTATGGCTGGCTTCTAGGTACCAGAGACAAGAGAGATGGAAGAAGAACCCGTTAGAATTATCTCAGGGAAGACGTTAGGGAATCGGCTAGATTTTTATAATGTGTGCAGTTTGAAGATTTTGGTCTCTATGACAGGAAAAATACCACTCTAGGTTGGTTTCTCTACCTTGGTAGCTTACCTTAGAATAAGTTGTGAATTTTGGAAAAAGAGTGGCCAGTAGAAATCTCTCCTGTTTCCTTACTTTTGCTCCTGGAGCTTGAGGGGACACGCAGGTAGGCAGGAAAATGCGAAAGCAGGGTGCTTTGTAGAGATAAGCTCAGTGTACTGCCTGAATCGATACTGTTTTTCAAGACCAGCTTCCCTCTGAAGGAGAACATTTTTGTACAGTTTGTATCTCGCTTCACAAATGCTTTTGTTTGTGAACAATTTGGTTCACAAACAGAAGCATTTGGCAAAATTTTGTTTTTGTTTGCGAACTCTGCATCCGGTGACAAACGTGACTTCGGGCATCTTTCCCCCATGAACATGAACGTGGCCATCTTTTCCAGAATTGTGGAATGAATTAAATTCATGAACTGAGTTACCATTGTAGTTTCTTGTTCTCACTCTATTTTTTACAATATTTTTAGGTTTGCCTTTTGTTTCTTTAAATATAATAATATGATGAATGAGATCATTATGTATATCTAATATGTATCAATAAAATTAGTAAAAAAAAATCTAGCCCAGCCTGGGCAGTTTATCCACTTAGCAAGAACTTGTCTCAAAATTTAAAAAAAAAAAAATTCTTTTTTTGGAGACAGGGTCTTACTATGTTGTAGCTCAGGCTGGCCTTGAACTCATAGTAATCATCCTGCCTCAGTCTCCTGAGTGCTGGGATTACAGGTGTGTGCCACCATGCCCAGCTCCTAAAAAAAATTTTTTTTGAAGGCTGGAGAGGTAATTTATTGTAAAGGTCCTGAATTCAATCCCCAGTACCAAATAATAATGATAATAATAATAATAATAATAATAATAATAATAATAATAATAGTAAGAAGAAGAAGAAGAAGAAGAAGTTATCCAACCCTTTTCCTGCCCTTTTCATCATCTATAAGTAGAGATAATAAATACCTACCACATAAATACATAGCAAAGATTAAATGAGTTTGTATGTATCTCAAGGGCTCAGAAGAGTGTCTGTCAATCATCTCCACCATCGTCATCACCATCAACTTATAAGAGTTCTTTCTGTATTCTGGATACTATTTCTTTCTTAGATTTTACATTCGAAATATCTTTTCCCAAATGTCTATAATTGTCCTTCTTGCCTTATTTATGATACCTTTTGTTACTGAAGAAAATTGAATATTAATGTAATAAAAATTTAACCTTAGTTTTCCTTTATACTTTCAGTCTTTGTTATATCATCTAAGAAATCTTTCAATATCCCAAGGACATACAGAAATTCATTATAATGTATTTTCTTCTAATATTTCAAAATTTTGCTTTTCATTTGTAGGAACTTTAGTCCACCTGTGATGTAAAATAGGGATCCAGTTTTGTGTTTTCCATATGCATAGCCAATTTTCCTATCATCATTCACTGAATAGTCTGTTGTTTTCTGATTCTATTTGTTGAAATCTAATTCTAAATATGTAAAGAAAATTTTAAAAAAATAGTAAATATAGTTGCTTTATAATCTATATTTGATACTTTCAGTTTTTAAATTTTTATTTATTTATTTTTTACTTTCAGTTTTTAAATATACATGTATCTATATCTCCTGTATTTTACTACTGGGTGTTACCCATAACATCTGTGTCTTCATATGCTTGGCTGTGACCTACACATTATCTTATGTAATTATATAAATGAGTTATTTCTGAGGTTTAGTACGAAGACACCTTCCTCTAGATAAAATATATGCATGTGTCTGTGGCCAGCTGTGGTTACCCACAGGGAGGGACTCACGTCTCTCTCCTTCACCTGTGGACAAGGGCAGCTAGGTTGTCTTTCGGTTCGCCTTTACCTGGGAATGGTTCTGACTCTTTCCTAGGTCCACTTTAATGTGCTTTTATGAGTCACCTGTTAGACTTGCTGGTTTGGGCAGCTCTGCGAGTTTACTTCTGTTCTCTTACCTCAACAGCTACGGCACAGTCTGTACACAGCTGTCTTCAGGACAGAAAAACTTCTTTTGCCTCCTTTGGTTCTCATTTTCTCTTAGATGGCCTGGTCATTCCTTACTGTCTTACCAGACATTCCTTACATCGCCAGCATTTGGGAAAAAATTGAAATATTTATATGACAAATTTAAGTTGTTCTTTTCCCCTTCTATAGGAATTGTTCAAAATAACTTACCTGACATTGCCGGGAGCAGAAGTCTTTCTTTGATTCTGTAGAAATTACAATTTTTATTTGGGTCAAATTTGCCAGGTGGGACAGCCAAGAAATGACAATGTGCTTCCATAGTAAATAGGAAGTGTTAGGTAAATGCTTTATAAATTAGTTCACATCGCATTGTTAGGTGTGTTTGAGGCATTCCCTGAGTTCTTAAGAATGCATTCACTAGCAGTTCAAGTAGCAGTGAAGGGCTGTAGACTGAGCCTTGGACAGTGTCTTAGTTACTTTTCTTGTTGTTGAGAAACAATACCCAAAACTCAAATTTGAAGAAGGAAAGGTTTGTTCTGGCTCACATTTTGTAGAGATTTCAGTCCATCATCAGCTGGCCCCAAGGCAGGGTGGCATGGCAGAGGGACATCGCAGAGGAGAAATATTCCATGGCAAAGAAGTCAGGCAGAAGGCAGCAAAGCAGCAAAGTAGCACCAGTAGGCCTTCTTTCTGTCCCTTATATTCTATCCAGGCTAACGGGTAACACTCATACCCAAGGTTGGCCCCCCTAATCCCAGCATCATACCTTTAATCCCAGCATCACATTCTTAGTCCCAGCATCATACACCCTAGATCCAGCCACCTCTGAAAGGCCCCACCTATAGCCACATGAGGTTTTGGGGGGACCTCTAGATACAAGCCACGACAGACAAGGTACCTAACCTCTCTAACATTCAGATTCTCACTTGCAGGTTGAGAAAGAAGATCTCCTTACAGGTGGCTGTGGAAACTAAATAAGATAATGGATATAACTCTGTTCAATCCCTCACACATGAGAAGCCTTTAGTAATTGTAGCTTTTTATTAATAATATTATTCTAGTCACATCACTCTGCCATGGGCCCCTTTTTTCCTATGAATAATAATTTGGTGGATATCTACATGCAAAAGAATGAAGTTAGATCTCTACTTCACACCACACACCAAAGTTAACTTAAAATAATTTGATCTAAAACTATAAAACTCATAGAGGAAAATATAAGTATAAATCTTCATGACCTTAGATTTGACAATGGTTTCTTAGACATGAGACCAAAAACAGAAGTAGCAAAAGAACAAGTTTTATCAATGAGACACCATCAAAATTAAAAGGATCAGTGCTTTAAAGGATATTCTAGGTTTGGATCTAGAATGTCCTCCCAAACTCATATATGTGGAAGGTGATTGGATCATGGGGGCACTGTACTTCAGGGGATTAATGTACTGAAGAGTTCAGAGCTACATGTGCTATTAGGAGACGGGGTCTGGTCAGAAGAAGAAGGTCATTGGTGGTGTGACTTGGAAGAGTGTATCTCCCTTCCTAGCTCCTACCTCCACTTTCTGCTTCCTGGCCACCATGATGTGAGCAGCTTTTCACCACCACGCCACCTACCATGCTGTTACTACCTGGGAACCAGCCAACTATGGACTGAATCCTCTAAAACCTGTGAGCCAACATAACCTCTCCTTCAAATTTTGGGTGTTGGGTATTTTGTCTCAGCAACAAGAAAGTGAAAATATAACCAGAATATGAGAAAATTCTTCCAAATCGTATATCTGATAAGTAACTTTTATCTAGAATATAACTCAGTAATAAAAAGACAACCAAATTTAAAATGGGCAAAGGTTCTAAATAGACATTTGCTCCCAAGAAGACATACAGATGACCAATAAGCTCACGGAAAGATATTCAACACAATGCCATCAAAGAAATGTAACAACCACTAGGATGACTAAAGGAAAAGGAACAAACAAAAGATAGAAAATAAATTTTGGTAGAAATGTGGAGAAATCTGACCTCTCACTCCCACTGCTGATGGGAATGTAAAATGGAAACAGACACTTTGGAATATAATCAAATAGTTCCTTTAAAAGTTAAACACAGAGATACCATATAACTGGGCAATTCCACTTTTAGGTATATACCCAAGAAAATTGAAAACATGTCCACACAAAAACTTGTAAAAAATATTCATCATATTATTTTGTATAATAGTAAAAGTAGAAACGACCTAAATGTCCATCGGCTTATGAATAGATAAATGATATGTGAAATATCTATACAGTAGAATATTATAAAAATAAATAAAATGCTGATACATACAACAGTGTGGATGAACCTAGAAACCATGCTAAGTGAAAGAAGCAGGTCATAAAGAACCACACATTGAATGATTCTATTTATACAAAATGTCCAGAATAGACAAATCCATAAAGACAGACAGTAAGTAAATTAGAGTTATCTGGAAATTGGGAGATATGGGTTGTAGAGTAATGCCTAATGGGTATGTGTTTCTTTTTTGAAGATGATCACATACTCTAAAATTATTGTAATGATGGTTGCACAACTCTGTGAATATACTAACAGCCCATAATTTGTATACATAAATGGGTGAATTGTGTGGTATGTGAATTGTAGCTCAATAAGTTGTTGAAATAGTTTAAGGCTAAATGATAATTGGTCTGTCCTGCTCCTTCTGTTTGTTCCTCCATTTGTCCATGCATCTGTCCATCCACTCACCCACCCATCTGCACATCTGCATGTTCACTCTTCCTTCCATCACTCCATTCATCCACCCTCTTCTCTTGCTTTCTACCCTCCCAGTTCATGCCGTCCCCTTTTCTCCTCCTCCTACTCTATCAGTCAGGACAAAAATATTCATTACTCATCAGTGAAAGACTCAGAACTGTGCTGGACCCTCCTTTTCATCCTGCTAGTTTGGCATTTCTGGTATCCTTATGTTTTCCATCTTAGCATAAGGTGACTTTTCCAGGCTCTCTGGAGGAAAAATTTTTCATCAATCCACCCAGAAACAGATGGATACATGGAAGTGGGGGCTGTGGGGACTTTGGTACACAGCCAGGGGCTTGCTGAAACGGCAGGAACACCTGGGCCACATCTCGCCTCTGGTGAGTCCTCAGGATGATGTGTAGGAAATCTTCTGGTTTTGTTTATTTGCCATGACAACTCATTGTTAAATATGTGTGACACTTGCTCCTGCCTTCTGTCTGTGGCTCAGTGTGGGTTTGATGCCAGGTTGCTGTGCTCCTCATTATTTACACAATGCTGAGTTATTTCAAGGTTGACCGGGTCTAAAATAGCTTCCTCAATGAGACTGCGCCCCTTGGTGCCATCAGCTGTCAGCATAATGGCAGCTCTTCTCTTGCCCATCCTCCACTACAGTTGACTCATAACTTTATTGTCCATCAGAATTTCCTGGAAAACTTATTTAAAATGCAGACACCTGTGCCCCTACCGCTAAGAGACTCTGATTAAGTACTCTAGGGTAGTGCCTAGTGACTTCAGCTGAATGTTCCTGTATCACCCAGAGATACTCCGCCATGATCGGCCTGTTAATGGCTGCAGTAGTGAGCAATATAGGAAACCGAGAGGTTCCCTGCCGGCACCCTGCGGAGCCCAACACTTCAGACTTGGGAGAACTGGTCCGCAGCTGATGTCCAGGCATTATTCTGCGCATGGGTCCGTCCTACTGAGAGACTGGGAGTCTAATGTGCTCTGAGATTACTGAAGGAGATAAGAACCTGTATGGGCCACTTTCATATACCCAGTGACATAGATAATCCAGATGAATTTATCCAAATAAGCAGCATCTGGCTTTAGAAGCATACTGTGTAATATCAGATTTTTTGGCTTTCCTCAATTTACTTGAATAAACAACTCAAATTTTTAGAGCTAACAGGGAGGAGCTTCAGGAAGAGAACCAATTAGAGCCCCAGGTGCGACAGGAAAGATGTTAGCTGCAGCAAGCCTCTCCTTTGCACACAGGGAACCAAGTCCTTACTCCAGAAGGGGACCAGAAGTGTGTAATGTGTCCCCAGGTCTGCACATACACCAGTGTGCTGTGTAGACTCAGCCTTTCCTGGCCAGGACTGGAGTACATCAGGACACTAAATTTATCTCATCAAAATGCCTTTACAGAAACCCTAATTACATGAAATTGTGTTTTAGAAAAACTTTAATGAACACATTCACAATTCTCTCATCTAGTTATTTTGAAGTATGCAATAAGTTCTTGTTAACAGTAGTCACCCTACCATGCTATAGAACTTATTTCTCCTGTCTGTACCATCTCTCCCTTCCCTTTACCCTTCCCAGCCTCTGCTGTTTGAGGTAGCAAAATTATCCTAATTTGGTCATTATCCATTACATAAATGTGTTAAAATATCACATCACCCCACAAAAATTCAATGTTCCAATTGCAACAACTTTGGAACAATGCCAGCCATCCGTACTTGGGATCTTGACATTCAAAACATCATTAATGTGCACAAACAAGGAAACAGGAGGCTTAACTAAATTCAGTCAAATAGGAGAAAGTCCTCAATAGCCTTTTGCATGTATGCATCTGTCTTAGTGATTTTCCTCATCCCTGAGGCACAGTGCCTGACACCCATACCTGGAAGGAGGAGCGGTTTATTTTAGCCGGAGTTTCAGTCCATGGTCAACTGCCTGCATGGCAGAAGGCTGGGTGGAGAGAAGCTGCTCATGTCATGCCAGCCAGGAAGCAGAGAGAGAAGGGAGGGGCTGGGGAGGGAGATGTGTCCTTCCAGGTCACACCTGCAGAGACCTGCCTCTAACCTGACCCCATCTCCTCACAGCAAGCAAGCTGCAGCACCGCATAATCCAGTCACCTTCCCCAGGTCCAGCCTCCGAGCACAGCAGGCTCTTGGGAGACATTAGATACAAACTGAAACTGGAGACCCTCATGTACATCTCTTTATGAAAAATACATTTAATCAATTTCTAAGAATCGCCAAAGTCCTAACGATTTAAGCATTGTTGAGAAGTCCAAGTTGAAAGTCTCCTCTGAGATTTAAGGCAAGCTCTTAGCTGTGAGCCCTGTAAAAATAGAAAAGAAAGTAAATAATGCCAACATACGATGGCACAGGATGAACACAGGAGGAATGGGGATTAGAGACCAATGGGACTGAAGTAAGAATGAAACTCAGCAGGGCAAACATTAATTCATGTAGCGCCTTGTGTAGCCCCCAGGGAAAAGATGTGAACTCCAAAGGGTTTGGGCAACCTCACCCCTACAGCATTATCAGTTGTGGCTCATGGACTCTCTTGGAGTGGCTTTGTGTGTTGCCTTCCTTTTTCCTCAGCCAACATTACATCTTCCTGGTATTTCCAACTTCCTCAGGTCTCCATTATACTTTTGGCTTGAACCTCACAGTTTTATTTACTGCCTTTTCAGGGGCACACTGCCTGGGCTCTTAGGCCCTCTTCTGAAAACTGGTAGAAGCACACTGACTCCACAGTTCTTGCATTCTGCATGCCTGTAAAACCATCATCACATGAATGATGCCAAGGTCTGCCACCAGCTTATTCAGCAGCTAGGCCCCCTTGAATCATCGCTTCAGAGGTCTCTGAGTACGAGATGGCAGAGCTCTCGAAAACTCTTTCCTAGGGGGGGCCCGAATAAACAAGGGCTCTCTTCTCAAAATAAAGTCTTTCACTTTTTCAGGGTGTAGGGTGAGGTCTTGCTGGCTCCCGGGATGCTCTAAAGGATCATTCCTATTGTCCTGAACAAGGTACATGGCTTCTTTTTAATGATAATTGTTCAAAAACAAGCTCTCCTCTGCTCCATTTTTATAGGCTTGTTCTTTCTGCCAAAACTAAAATCTTTTTAATGGGCTTTTTAAATGACCTTTTTGCTCTGTTTCTCAGTGTAAATCTCACTAAAAGAAGCAAGTAATGCCCATATGATAGCCTGAACATGGGGTTGTTTTGAAATTTCCTTTGCCAAATTAATTAGCCTGCTGCTTTTAATCTCAGTCTTCTGCAAAATCACAGGACATGAGCAAAATATAGACAAATTCTCTGCCAGAGCATAATACACATGGCCTACAGTTCAACTGCCAGTAGCGTTCTTGTTCCCAACTGAAACCTCTTAGGCCTGTTCTTTACCATCTGGATCTCTGTCAGCATTCTGGTTCCGAGCTCCAACCAGACTTTTCCATCAAACTTAGCTTTCAGCTTTCTAGGGCTTCTCCAGACAACATCTCCAAAGCCCTTCCCTGAACCATTTCCAAAAGCTTCTAAACCACGTGGTCAGGTACAATCACAGCAAAGATCTCTGGTACCCAAATCTGCCTTAGTTACTTTCCTCATCACTGAGACATAGTATCCCACACCTACAATTTAAAGGAGGCTTGTTTCAGTCCTTGATTGGCCAGCTCCAGGGAGGAAGGCATGGTGAAAGGGCCCAAGTGGAAGAAAGCTGTTCATGTTATGGCAGCCAGGAAGCAGAGAAAGAAGGGGGGAGCTGGGGAGGGAGATGCCCACTTCCCCTGACTAGTCTCTAACCAGGCCACACCTCCTAACCGTAAGTCAGCTACAGCACCCTGATAATCCAGTTACCTTCCATGAGCCCCATCTCTTAGTGCATGAGGTTCTCGGGGGACTTTAGATATAAACCATAACATCTCTCACTATACCTCTATGCCTTGGTACTCAACTGCTTTGAAATTCCTTGAATTAAGTATTTAACACAATTTGATGTGAAAATTTTATCCCAGCACTCATTAGTTTTGTCCCAGCACCCATTTGTTTGGTACTCAGTTTGGGAGCTAGAACTTGTTGTTGTTGAATGCCTTGTTACTTTCTACCCTTTCCAACCAAAATGTTTTGTTATTTGTCGTTTTTGACACTCATGTTGCCTCCAGGGATCAATTAACAATGAGTATCGAGGTGCACTGTAGCTTGCAAAGCATTTTCATTTACACTCTAGTCCAGTGATCTAGACTGAACTAGACTTAGTTAAATGACCTGCCAAGCCCGCGTTCTCAGTAAGTGGCAGAGCTGGAATTGGAGCTCATGTCACCCAGTTCCCTCTTCAGTGTTGAATTCACTACATCTCACCACTGAGATGGGCTTCAGTTCAGACAACAGTCTGCATCTGATAATATACAGGGATCTTCCTCCCCTGTTCTTTAGGGTATGAATGATCAGATGCTGGATGTCACCTGAGAAGTGCTGTGTGAATGTTATGATGTGGGTACCAGAATGAGTGTGAGTGTGAGTGTGAGTGTGTGTGTGTGTGTGTGTGTTCTGGGAAAGAATTAAATGTCCCTTCAAGGAGGTTGGAAAGTTCCATTCCTTATTTTACAATCCCATTAAGACTTCCTACAAAAGATAGATTTTATCTTTCCATTTAAAAAAGTAGCACTCCATTTTTTGAGTTTTACACACACAGTAAAATGCATATCTTAATGCATGGTGAATTTTTGCAAGTTGAACATACACATTTAGCCAGTCCCCAGCGTTCTAGAAGTTTCTTCTGTGATCTCTTTTACTTTTAACCTCCCCTAGGGTAACCAGCCTCCTGATCTCTAACAACATAAATAAGTTTGCCTGTGTTTGAACTTTATTTAAATAGAATAATAAGGTACTATCAGTTGCGCTAGGCTGATTGTTTTGAAAATGCAAATTTCCATCCTGATTGATACATTAGGGAACAATTTGAGCATAATCCAATTTAGTATTGCTTATGCACAGTTTGTCCTCAGGAAACTCTAAGTGTGTGCAGAAAACTGGCCCACTGAACTGAGCTGGGAAGGAGTACACAACATGCAGTATGACACCTTGGCTCATCTCAGCCCCCCGAGTTCAGGGACTGTGCTATGAGCCACACCCACCCCTAACCAGTGCCACAACTCCTTCAAGTCTTAGTGGTCCCTCTTCCACCACTTCTCAATAGCTTGCAAGCTGCACCCTTTCCATGCCTTTGTCCACAAGCATACTTGAGTCTTTTCAACATGAGTCACTATTTATTTTAGTATTTATGCTTTTTTTTTTGTGGTACTGGGGATTGAACCCAGGACTTCCAGGCTTCCACACTAAGCTACATCCACAGCCCCCCCCCTTTTGGCGGGGGGACAGGGTGTATCTAAGTCACCCAGGTTGGGCTTGGACTTGCAATCTTCCTGTCTCGGCCTCCCAGAGTGCTGGAAGTATAGTTATATACCACCACACCCATCTAAGCATTTCTTAACCATTTTACTTGTGTAAAAATTTCCTACCATTTTTACTAGACTTCCAAAGTTTTTTAATGTGTCACTAGTGAAGCTTTTGAGCTCTGTGTCCCTAATTGTCCTTCTCGTAAGCTTTGTGACTTGAATATAGTGACTTTTACAGACACACAACTTACTGTACGGCAGAACAGACTGTATTTCTCTTTTGTGTCTGACTTCTTTCAACATCGTATTTGAGAGATTCCTCAATATTGTTATGTGGCTCTGAGTCCCTCCCCAAACTTAGAATTATCAGTCCTCTTAATGGTAACAGTCATTGTATGTGTTTGGTGTATAATCATGCTTTTAATTTGCATTTCCCTGAAAACAGACGTTTCAGTATCTTTGGATATGTTTATTGAACGTTTGTATACTCTCCTTCGTGAAATGTCTCTACAGATCTTTTGGCCACTTAAAAAATCGAGTCAGTTGCTTTTTTCTTCTTGACTGACAAGCAGTCTTTGTATGTTCTGCCTAAGAGTCTTTTGTTGGTTTTATGTGTTTTAAACAAGTTCTCCCACTCTGTGCCTGCCCTTTTTTATGCTTTGGGTAGCGTTAGGAAGTTTTTACTTTTCTTAAAGTCCTTTTTGTCAATCATTTCCTTCAGGGTTAGTACTTTTTCTGCCCTGGCTAAGACATGTTTACCCAAGGTCATGAAGACAACATTCTGTTAACCTCTAGAAACTGTACTTTTTTACTTTTCCCTCATAGGTCTGTAATCCACTTAGACGTAATTCTTTGCATGATGTGAGTTAGAGCTCCTATTTTGGGGGGTCAGTTTGGATATCAAATTCACCCAGCAACAGTCGTTGAAATGATCATCACTTCTACACAGATCTACAGTGCAGTCTTTGTCATAAATCAAATGTCCTGTGGTCTGTTTCTCTCTTGTTGGGCCAATACTTCACTGTCTCAGTGAGATTTCATGATTCTTGTTACTGCCAATGGAACCACCTTCATTCTTCAAGATTGTCTTGGTTACCCTTAGATCTTTGATTTTGGAAACATCTTGCCAGTTTCTACAAAAATTAAAAACTTGGTTGGCTTCACAAGATTGGAATCACATTGAACATGTATATAAATTTGATGAGAATAGACATCTCTACAATATTGGAATATCTCTTGATTTATTTAGAAAACAAAGAAATTTAAACTAATAGTGTTAGTCTTTGATCCGTTGTAAAAGAAATCATTACTTACATGGATGGGGAAAGGAATGATATATTCCAGAATGTTCTGGAACTGACCACTTGTATGAATGGTGAGTCACTAGTTCATCACAGTATTTAAACCAAGACAGTTGACCTTCAAGATACAGAAGTCGAGGAGGACCACAATTTAGCACTAGGAAACGAATCACTTACAGGTTTGTGTGAACCCCGCCTGCAGAGTGGCTTTCATCTCATCCCTCATTAGCGACATTATTTTCTCCACCAGACAGTTTTTTGGAAGAGGAACATCTTATTAAACTTAATGGACAGAATTTAAATACAACAGAGCTAATTGCAGAAGCATCTGGAAACATTACACAGATGAGCCAGTGGTACTTAGAGCTGGTAGAAAATTACATATTCATGTGGTAAGAATTGAGACGTGATACTTTGGGAAATTTTCATACCATTGGGAAATTAATTTTTCTTTTGAGATTCAGAGCTGAAAATTGGACATTTTTGCGGAGTTATTTGGAAATTTGGAAGTCTTCTACTCATTCTCCCTCCGCTCACAGGATAATCACTCTACCGTTCTGCATTACTTTGCAGAAACTATAGAGTTGTGGATAGATTTTTTTTTTTTTTTTTTTTTTTTGTGGTGCCAGAGATCGAACTCAGGCCCTTGTGCTTACAAGGCAAGCACTCTAATCACTGAGCTAAATCCCCAGCCCCAATTGTGGATAGATTTAGAAAGATCATGCAGGAGAGATTCCGGCGTGACCCTCTCATTCCAAAGAAAGGATCACCGAGGCTCAGAAAGGTCAAGTTACTTGAACCCAACTAGAACCGGAGGCCAGGTCTCCTGGCTGTCAGGTCAGCGCTGATTTCACGAGGTCAGCAGTTCCCAAAGTATTCTCAAAGCCCAAATTACAGTCTTGAGAGAATGGAGCGCTCCGTTTGAAAGGGGACCTGTGATAAAATTGGTTTGAGAATTTTTGCTTGACACGTCTTGTTTTGGAAATCCGTGCTGTACACTGGGACTTTTGCTTCATAATAAGGATGTGTACTTAACTTTAATCCAGCATTTTCTAAACATTAACCGTGGAACACTTACTGTTTAGAACAACTTGGGATAAGACATGGGGTGCTCTTAGCAGGCCTGCAGTAGGTGCTGTGGGCCAGCCTAGTAGCCTTCGCCACCCAGAAAGCCTCTCCTTGGAGCTTTCACTTGTCACTCACAGCCATGTCCTCCAAAGCCGTCATTTGGAGGCAAAGATCCTCTAGCATTTACTAATTGCATTTGCCTGGCCCTTTACTCCTATTAGTCTGTCAGGTTCTCACAAAATTCTTTCAAGGAGTAGTGATTATAATTTCTGTTTTGCAATGAGTAACAAAGCATCCAAGAGGTTTGTTGGTTCAAGGCCACCCAACTTAACAGAGAGGATATGGTTTCTACCCACCCACTGCCTCCTTCCCACCAGAGTCTAACTTCACTGTTCAGTGTTCTTTTTTAAATGATCTCTATTGAGGCACAATGTACATACAATAAAGCGCACCTGTGGTCTGAGTCGCACAGTAGGGGACGACTTTGTCTGAGTGTGTGTGCCTGTGCAGTCGCTGCTACCAGTGAGAGTCAGAGCTGTTAACCAGTTAGCTCCAATGGCAAGTTGTTGTTTTTGTTCTCGTTGAGTCTTTAAACCCTTTGCCATGTTGCTTTGGGTCTGGGACTGGGCTGTGACTGACAGCGAGTCCCTGGACACCGGCCTCCTGAGCGTGGCTCGGGTCTCCTGTGCGGCTCGGGGTGGGGGGTTAGAAGGTGTGTGCACACCCAGCCCACCTCTGCGGTTCACCCCACAGGATTCTCCTCGATCTCTCCAGCCTGGAGGGGACCCCTGGGGGTTACTCTGACCTCGCATTGTGACTCCTCGTTAATCCACTGGTTGGTTTCCTCTTCCGAGTGCTCACATGGTTTCGGGGTGTTTTTTGTCTAGTTCAGGTGTAAGTAGCAGACCCAGAACATATAATACTTTCGAATGTGTTTTATTTTTATTACAAGAGAACTCATAGACTAAGCAACTGTCTGTATTATACTAAATCAGAAAAGAAGTTACTCACAAGCTCCCTGGCCTGAGCCTCTGGCGCTGGCAGGATGAGTTCCTTTTTTCTCAGTCCCTGAAGGAGCAACTGTACATTCCTGCCTCTGCCAGCTTTGCCATAATTCTTTGAGGCCTGATCAGGAGTCTGCGAACATGGCCCTGATCCCCAGGATCAAAAGACGGGACAAAAGTCCATAAAACAAGAAGGCCTTGGCTTCTATTTCTTGCTTTTATGAAAATAATAAAATCTCTTACAAATTAAAAATGTGGGGCTGGAAGGCCCCGAGTTCAATCCCCAGCACCAAAAAAAAAAAAGTGTTTTTTTTTTCAAAATATTTCTTATCGTAATGAAGGCATTTTGAAAGTGACCAGAAAAAGAAGGGAAATGGACCCATAATGCCACAACCCGGACGTCATCATCCCTTGCCACGTCCTCTTTGCCGTGCACATGTCTTGCTGACCTGTACCTTTCGTGTTTCTTTGCAAATGTGCTGTAGTATTGACCATGGAGTATGATTATGAGCCCAAACTAAATCTTTTATTTAAAATAACTTTGAAGAATTTAAGAACTAATTATATATATGTAGATCTGCAGTTTGTTCATTGTTCTAAAATAAAGAATTTTGGCATCCCGGTTATTCCACTTCAAGCAAATTACACACTAAAATCCTCTCCCACCGGGAGATGAAAGCAGCAGACGTCTTCTCCCTGCTGCGGCAGTTTCCTAGAGCTGCCATAAGAGCAGCTCAGACCAGCGCCTCACACCAGAGCAAAGTACTCTCTCACGGACTGAGACCGGAAGTCCTAACCGGAGCAGCGTGCGGCCTGTTGTCTCTGACGTGGGAGAATCCCCCTTCCTTTTCCCAGTGCCGGTGGTGCCATCGGTCCTTGGTGTCCCTTAGCCCGCAGGTGCACCTTCGGTTGAAGGAAACCAGTCTCCCTGGATTTAGGGCCAATCCTGTTTGAGTATCTTAACTTGATCTCGAAGACCCTATTTGCAAATAAGGTCACATTCTGGGGTTAAGATTTCATCTTTTATGGGGGGACTCATTTCAACCTATGATACCTGTCATTTCCTGCCCTTCCCCTACCCTACTAGAGCCACTTCTCCTGTCAGGTCACCTACCTCCCTGCCCATGTGACAGCGGGGTTTACATGGCACATTGTGGGGGTGTCACTTTGCACAGTGCTCGGGCACACCCTTCCTGGCCGCCTCCCTCCTCGGTTTCCTGTAACCCCAGCCCCTTCTACCCCTCCTGACTCAGTGGTAAATAAGAGTTAGAGCCCAACCAGAGCTGATGGGCTCTCTCTAATTTTCACAAGCACAGGAGCTGAGAGTAAATGTACAACTGTAGGGGAGGTAATGTGTTTTTCTTTTACATTTCCAGATTTAGATTCAGAAACAACTATGGAACATCTGTCATGTATGGGCCCTGGGCCAATTTCCTTTAAATGTAATGTCATTTGTTTTAAATGTTCTACAGCTTTTCCTGGTGACGATACAGTTTTAGGTAGGTTGAGTCACACAGTAGATGAATTTCAGAGTAGGGTTTTATTCCCCAATGGCAGCTGAAGGTAGAAAACCTGTCAAAAATTTGGCTGCACTTTTGATGTCTGGCTATTGACACTTTCGAAACCTCTTTCCAAAACTCTTTCCTGCTCCATGTCCTGACTGTGGAAAGCCAGTAAGCAATGGATTTGCTTTTCACAGGTCAGACAGTTCAAACCCGCAAACACACCCGCTGCTCACCCAGGCCCTACCCTGACCACACTATAAACCAGAGTCTCTTGCCCTCCTTTGCTCAAGCCATTGGGAAGTAGCTTGGGGGTCTGCTCTCCCTAGAAAGCCTCATTATATGAGCGACAACTTTTTTAGACCGTTTGGTACATACACGATGTCATCAGTCTTGACATCTGACCCTGCCTTACTGATCCTTAGAGTGCCAGTATGCACGTACAGTCGCCATGTGCGTGGCTGGTGGAGACGTGACGTCATGCATCGCTGTTCAGGCCGCTCTGGTGGTCCCTCCATCTCGGCAGCACTCACTTCTCTTCTGTTGCTCTTACACTGCTCTGGGTAAATCACTCATTGGTCAAGGTCTTCGATCTCGCCTTCAGAATCTAGCCTGCTTATTCAGTGCAATTTCGTTGTTATCCCGAGACCCTAAGTCCACAAGCTGATTGATTATGCATAACACCATACAGGCTGAGGATTTGTTCTGTAGAGAAATTAGTGGCTGGGTGTTGGTACATGATGCCCTGCACGGAGGTCTGAGTGTACATTATGCAAAATGCAAAAACAGGTTGTACTATGAGCATTTGTGTTAACATGCCTCATGCAGAAGTGTTCAGGGAATTTGTGGTTCAGTCAAGTGACACCAGGATTGAGCCTTTTAAAAACAGACCATTCTCAGCATAATGATTCTGTAATTTATTCAGACTCAGACATCCAGCACTGTTGAATTTTGTGTTCAATAAGCCGGTTGGTGTTTAGGAGAAGAGCTTCCTGTAACTCAGATCCTTGGAACTAGCCCAGCTGTATAATCTTGGTCCCAGTAAATACTTGAGGCGGGCAGGAGGGATAAACGGTGTGGCCTGTGTTTGGCCGCCTGTTCGTTCAGCGCTAGTGTGAGACGTGGGGGCTCCTCCTCAGAAGCATGGCTGTCTTCTGATGGTGTTGGGAATCCCAGTCTCAGTACTTTTTCCTCTCATATCCAAGTAAACTCAGGAATCTAGACTCACTGTCAGGAATCTAGGAATAGCATCATTGCAAAGGGATCACTAAATTAGCCCTGGCCGCGAGTCAACTCCCGAACAGGAAGTTGCACAAGCCTCGGGATCAGACGAAGGGGGCCCAGCCAGAGCACTGCTGCTCACTCTGAATACAGCAGGGATTGTTCCTGTAGGACCAGACGTGACCACGACCGAGGCAGACCTCTGTGTACAAAGAGGACCTCAGATAGTGGGACCCAGTCCAGTCATGTGGCACTTCTTCAGTCATGACTGCAGCTGCTGGAGCCATTACACTGTCCCCAGTGTGGCTTAGACATGTCTGCCTGAGGTTCCATATCCTCCCCGGCAGGGCCACAGGGCATTGGAGTTACAAATGACCTTGACTTGTCATATGTGGTGCCACTCAGCTTGTCAGGCATGTGGGTGCTGAGCAAGCAGGACGTTGGGATGTAGGGCACAGGGATCCATGTTGGTGCTACAGAAATTGTGCTACTGACAGCAGCAAGCCAGCAGCAGCCAGTCTGGGTTAGAAATGCCAGGACAGGGCTCCTGTCTGCATACTGTACAGGCCATCGTATCACTGAACATTGAAATGGGCCTGTTCAATCAAAAATATTGGGCTGAAGGAAATCTTTTCAGATGTATAGCTGTGAGATGTCAGAGGACATCCTGGCTGGAGTTTTGGCCCTGCTTCCCCATTAGAGAGGGGAATAACATTGTCTATGTGGTGTGAGGCTGAGGGCTGAGATGTTAAACTCTGAGACTTTCTGAAGCAGCTGAAGTTTGCTGCTTAGGATTTGGGTTTCTTACTGGTTCCCACTCAGGCATCCTGTTGAATGAGTGAAGAATCCGATAGTTCTACTTTTCATGATGGTTTTGTAGTTCGGGATTGATCATCCTGGTTTTAAAGTCAAGAAAATAAAAGACTCGGAGAATTTAATATACAGAGCTAAGGGTTCTTTTCATTGTCTGGGGTTGGGAGTTCTGGCCCCCGACACTCACTCAACGCTGGAATCAGGGAATATGATTCCTTTCTTCTTTGTGGTTCCTCATCCTGGAGACTATGCTGACATAGGGGGAATTTTCAAATATTTATTTTTAAAGGTTCCATAAAGGGGTAAACTATCAATACATTTGTGGATTTAACAGGAGCATAGTCTGGTTATTTTTTTTTTCTTTTCATTAAGAAGACAAACATGATATAAGGACTTTTAATGTGCAGCTTTGGAATTTAGCCAAATGTAAACACATTTAAGTGGATTCAGATACAACTCAGAATCTTAATCAGAACATTTGGAAGCTCTTGGGTAAGAGGCATTTGTAATCTCTTTATATATCAGCTGGATGTCTATCCCGGCATAGTCACTAATTTAGACAAAGTAAGCCTTTGAACCCTTCTCTTCATTCCTGGAGAAAAAAAGGAATGAGGTAGAGGTCCATGAGCAGGGTAGGCCTATTATTTGTTAACTTACTTGTTTCCTGGCACAAATATCATTTTTTTTTACATAGTCTCATAGATTCAGAAAGAGAAAATCATCAGCCATATGAAATTTTACTGGCCAAATGTCACAACAGAAAGCCCTGGGTAATTGTCAGCTGGGAGCTTTGTAGTTTCATCTCTTGGGAGAGAGAAACCAGATCAGATGGAGCTTAGAGTAATTTCTTTCAAGCAGCTCACAACTCTGAGCATGAGAGAAAGCACTTTGGTGACAACTCCTCCCCCGGTACCCCGCCCTCTGTAAAGTCTGAGCCCCAGAGTTCCCGGTGCCCCTGTGTGAGGCAAGTACTCAGGTCTGCAGACTCAGCAAGGCCCTGCCTGTCCTTTCCTGGGCCTGCCCCTACCACAGGGCCCAGATCAACCTCGGGTCTGTCATGTGGAATTAGATGATGCATTTTACGAGGTCCAGTCTGGAAAGCAGAGACCAGGCTAGGTAATTCAAATGGGAGCGATTTGGTAGAGGGAAATGCATGAGTATTAAAAAGCTAGAAGAGCAAAAAGGGACACAGAGGCAACCCAGATACTAGTGTCTGTGAAAAACTGACTGCTCCTGGGACTGGGACACACACAAGGAGAGGAAGGATCATGGACTCTGGGCGCACAGAGAAGAGGGCACGAGGGCTGGTGCCTGCGCCTGCACCTGCAGGTGCTTCGTGGCTTTTGCTTGACCCTTGGGCCAGGAGTGCGGCTCGGCCAGTTCTGGACCTTTCGTGCTGCCAAGATCAAGGTCAGAGGAGAGAGGGGGACCTGGGGGGTGGGGCCACAGGGGTTGCCAGGTGTGGGTGGATACGACAAGAACTACAAACAGAAAGGGCATCCGTTCTTCCTGCCTCCGCCTTTATTCCAATAGGAATGGCTCAGATTTGAGGAACTAAACAGCCTAGTGATGACATTCTCCTGAGGAGTGTGGACACCCTGGGCTCGGAGCAAATGCAGTAGGCACCTGGACTTGTCCTGGTGGCCTCTTGGCCTGGTCCAGCTGAGGCTAATTAACATAATCCCTGCTGTGCCGCTCACGCCCTGCTCCCAGCTGCAGGAAGACCTAGCTGTGGAGAACTGGAGGGAGCGATCCGAAGAGATGAACGGCAGTCATGGACAGTCTTCCGCACCTGGCTCACCGTCCCCCTTACAGACACAAGGCTATCATGAGATTTTTTTCAGTTTTCTCACTTAACAAAGATTCAGAAACAAGGAAGTCCTGAGCTGCTCTGGAGACAGAATCGGCACTTGTTGTATACTTTGTGCTCAGATTCCAGCGTGTGCAGGATGCCACCATCGGACTGTTCCCGACTGGGTCAACGGTCCCCAGGGCTCCCCTGCCTGGGGACATCCCTGTGCAATCAGCCTGACTTCTTTTTCTCTTCTTAGTGCTGGTGATGGACCCAGGACCTCACATGCTTAGCATGTGCTCTACCTCTGAGCTACACCCCACCCCTCAACTTTACTCTGAAGGAGAGACATGGAAATTGAAAGTATGAAAACATGCTGCACCCGCTGGGCACAGATCCCAAAGTTTCACCTCACACATTCTGGCAGGACCATGAAGGATGGCTTCTCTAGAGAGAGCAGCTCATAATATGGACCAAAAGTGCCCAACAATTCTGCTTCTAGGGCCTAATTTCACATGTGTGAGATGAAATAGAGACAGGCCATTCATTGGACATAATTTGAGTAGCAGAAGACTGGAATGGACATAAAAGTCAGTCAGGGGTCACCGGGTGGATAGACGGTGGTACATCCATTCAGAAGAATTTTTAACAGCCATGAGAAGGCAGGAGGCAGCATTGTATGTGGGAGGCAGCCAAGATGTAGAACCTTAGAAAAGTAAGGACGGAGTACAGAATGGGAAGTCATGTTTCTGGGTACACGGTGTCTCTGGGTGGGTAAGAAAGGAGCTGGCGCGTCCCCTTTCCTGTCCAGAGAGGAACTGAGGGGTTGAACACAGAGGGCATCAGATTTACTTTCCTCTGTTTGCCCTTTGGTACTGTTGAGTTTTACATGACGCCTTACCTGGTCAAAAAAAGCAGACTAAAGTTTTGCAGTAAAACTAGAGTGCACATGGGGTGGGCAGGACTTCTACCCCAAGACAGATTACACAGGGAATGAAGGCCGTGCCTGCCACAGTGGCTCCTACTTGCTCCCATGCCGGTCCCCATTTCCACATGTCCTGCCTCTGGCCAGGGGACCTGCACCACAAGTGCTTCTGCCCTGCATACCTCCCCTGTTCCAGCTCTCCCAGGGCAGAGGCTGCGTAGTGCTCAGCACAGGGAACAGCTGATGAGTGTGAGTGCCAACTCATTCATTCATTCATTCATTCATTCATTCGTTCGTTCGCACTGGGGAGCACCCTGAGTTCATGATTTATCCTTGTACATCTAATTCCTGTCTCCCTAACTGAGAATCTCTCCAGTATCCCTGGCATTTAGCCCAGTGCTCTGTGTGAATAGGAGCTCAGCAGCAGATGTGGGATGGTAAGAATCACAGCAGTGAATAAGCTCCGATCCAGTCCTCTTGGACACCGAGCACGGAGCCGCATCGTCCTGCAGACACTCAGAACCTCTGGAAGGGAGCAGGGCTCTGCAGTGCTAAGGTACCAGATCCCAGGTCGGCGCTCCAGCCACACTGTGGTCCGGTGGCCCTGGCATGCCAAGGAGTATCACACGTCCTTCTGGGCCACCACCTTGGTCTCCAGGTGTCGGGACAACATTGAGAGAGCTGGAGAAGTGGGGCTGCCACCTCTGGAATGGCAGAATGAGTCTGATTCCCTTCCGTGAGCCTGCACGGTCTTTCCAGGCTGAGAGTTGATTTTCCTGCATGCTTGCGAGGGGAGTGCTCCTGGACCACTAGAAGCGGCTCCTGCGTGACAGTGTGGCTTATTAACATGGCACATGGACTCACTCGGCCTCGCTTCAGTTGATAGTGACAGGCAGGGTGTGCTTTTTCTGTCTCGGGCTGAGTTGAGCACATATCATCCACTAGTCCCTGCTTCCCACGTGACCTGAGATGACAGCAGCAGTGACCATGCTTGCTGTCCAGAGCCAGCAGGCATGTATGTCCCATGCTCCCATGTGGCTCTACGGCCTCGCGCTCCTGCAGTGGAAGTGGGTCACCCCGAAAGAGCAGCTTTGGTGTCAGAAACCAGCGACTCTCCCTTGCCTTCGGCTTTGATGGAAGGGCCCCGAAGGGTCATCTCTCCCCCATAGTGACACAGATGACATAAGAGCCCTGGTCCCGTCCCTGGGCAGCCCTGATGCTTCTGTAGTAGAAGCTCCAGGCTCCCTGCCATCCCAGCCAGCCTATCCTGTGCCACCCCTCCCAGTGCCCAGGACCTGCTGAGGGCTCTGTGGAGCAGGTGTGCTGGAGGGAGGCACCCTGAGCTTGGACGCCCTTCTCAACTCTGCCTCTCTCACCCCATCTTGCACCAGGACCTGGGAGATGAGATCCTTCTCCCAGCACATCTCCACAGCCCGCCTGCTCTTCACTGGGCAGCAGGGAGGTCGAGGGAATGGCTTGGCCCTGCCCAGCCCCACTCCTGGAGCAGGGACTGGCCACTGGGACACAGCACCCAGGAAGGCTCTTGCTTGGTGATACCTCCAGCTTCAGACCAGTTGCGTTCCCCAGCACGTTGATGAGCGAGGCTTTTGCAAAGCAATAAGTGGGAGCAGGGAGGTGAGAGCAAAGCAGCCTCCGACAGCAGCAGGAACCTCTCCTCCTCCTCTCAGAGCTGGCTGGTATCACAGCCCGCTGGAGCTGCTGCAAGCTCCGAGAAAGCTGCTGCCGCCGCCACTGTGGACCTGGACCTCATCATCTTGTTCTTTGGTGGGAAATTCAAGCCAGGTAATTTGGAGTCCTTTACCTGACAGCTGCTTTAGGAAATGCACATGGCAGAAGCACCTGCTGTCTTCACCTCTTCAGGTGTGCACGTGGCTTGGGCCAGGCAGGCGGGCTGGTGCTGGGAGGGGTGGGTGGGCGTGCGGTGCGCTCCTGCCTGCTGCCCCGGTGTATGGTTCCTGCCTTTCCCTCCAGGTCCCTGAGGTGCAGGCAGTGTTGGGCGTGGCGCTTCCGCCAATGGGCTTGGTGGCCTGGGCCTGGAAAGTGGAGTCCATGCGAGTGTGCAGGCCCGCTGCCTTATTCAGGGGTTTCCAGCGCCCTGAAGTAGGGACCCGGTGTCTTGTAAAGGATGCTCTAAAGTCAGCATTGCACATGTGTTTGTTCATCTCACCGTTGTCTGACTGCCACCTGGCCATGCACGCCTGCTCCCAGGGCGTGAGGAAGAAGGAAGCAGACCCTTTGACGGGCAGAGCTATCCAGAGTTGTGGTCCCGAGGGGGAGCTTTAAATTGTACACCATTCTGAGTAGCACGATGAAGCCTTGAGTCGTCTTACTGTACCCCTCTTTCCAACGTATTGACACTGTACACCCCGCCCATCCATCAGCACCGTGCTCGGTGACACAGGGTCACCCGGAGCAGGTGGCTGTCCTGTCATATCAGGAGGTCAGCAGCCCAACACTGTCAGAGTGTCCTCACCATGCACCTTACTTCATCTGCCACACAGACCTGCAGCCTCATAAGAAGCAGCATGGTGACACAGCAGTAAGGAGTTAGAGCCAGGTGTGGTGGCGCATGCCTATAATCCCAGCACTCAGGAGGCTGAGGCAGGAGGATCACTGTGAGTTTGAGGCCAGCCTGAGCTACACAGTGAGTTTGAGGCCAGTTTGAACTATATAGTGAGGCTCTGTCTCAAAATTTAAAAAAAGTTAACAGACGGAGACCACAGTCATATAACTCTTCTTACAGTATATTGTTAGAACCCTTCTTATTATTAGCTGTTGTTAATCTCTTACTGTGCCTAATTTATGATTAAACTTTAACCCAGGAATGTCCTCATAAGAAAAAGAGCATGTGTAGGCCTCAGTGCTGTTCACAGCTTTAGGCACCCACTGTGGGCTCAGAAGGGTATCCTAGGTGCACCAATGTGGGGGAGCAATCCTCAGGCCCATCCAACAGGGAGCCCATGTGCAGTGCGCCTCCCCTTTGTCTCACTCACTGTGCCTGCCGAGTTGCAGAGTGTGGTCTCGAATAAGTGACAAAGTCAGCCCTCATCGTGCTGGGTTAAAATCCCAAGTTACGGGGATGTGAGCTGTGGCCACCCAGCCCCTGCCTCTGGTGGCCAGGGTTGGGGCTGTGCCGCCAACCGTAGGGGATGGTTTTGTGGGAAGTTGATCCTCCACCCTGGTGGCCCTGGAGAGAAAATATGTGTTTTCCAGCTCCTCCTTCTGCTTGCACTGTCAGAATAAGAAAAAGTGGCTCTGGCTTGTTCTTCCCGCTTCCTCAATTTCACGTGAAATGATTTTACCTCACAGCAGCCTGTGCGCCAGTACACGCCCGCCTGGGGCTCGTACTGGGAGTGGGAAGATGAAAAACGCGGCAGAGGCAGCCTCGTCAGGGTGTGAAATTGGCTGTGAACAATGTGATTTATTAAGGACTGCTGCTCTGCTGGTTAAAATGAGCACACGGCACCAGCAGCGACTTGAGCTCCCTGAAGGTGGCCTTGGCCGCCCTTCCTCTACCTCCCTGGGGTCCCTTGTGGAGGCACAGTCCGTACAGGGGCCGGCAACTGTGGCTTTGACAATTTCACTGAAGACTCACACGGGCTCTGGGGACTCGCTCTGCAATGCCCACAGTTTTGATTAGATAGTCACCAAGACCGGACTCGACGCCTCCTCTGTCCATTTACAGAGAAAGGGCGGCCCCGGGGGTGGGGGGCCAAGTGACTCAGTGCTGGCCGAGGTCTGAAAACACAGCCATGCTGCATCCTTTGCCTCCGGAACCCCCAGACAAGGGGGATGATGGCAGACTTAGAGGAATTTAAGAGAAGGGATCTGGCTAGGAGCCTTTCTGCCACATGGCCTAAAGCAGGGCACTACTTTCGGAGCTCAGTGGCCTCGTCCACTTGGAGTCCAGAGTCCTGAGTTCTAAGTGCGGCTGCTGACTCATTGGCCATTCCAAGTTTGGAAGTGACTTAGTTTCCACCTCTGTGGAATGGACTAATAATGCCTGCCCATGAGATGGGGATGAGGCTGTGGAACAAGCCCAGTGAGGTATTTGGTAATACACAGTGCTCAACCTGTGCCTGTCGGCCCACTGAGGAGAGCGCTGTCTGGTTATGGACAGCTCTGTTGGCAGAAAGCTCCCCCTCAGCTTCCTGCAGGGTCCCCTGGAGCAAGGACTTCCACAGCATGGTCCCTGGGTGGGCGGCACGCATGTCCCAGGACAGCCATCAGACTGCACCCTCTGAGGCCGCCCTCATGGCAGTGAGTGTTCTGGCAAGCACCTCTGGGCTTCAACACGCCTTGCTGTTCTACGGCTTCTGGCTTCTTTTTTTTCTCATAAGATGTTTTAAAAGACAGCTGAGTGTGTTTGAGAAAAAACAGAGGCCTTAGAGCCTGGGTTTGAGGCCCAGGTTCCTAAACTATACAAAGGTAAGAGATTATTCCTGGAATTCGTCAGAGCTGCTGCCCTTCTCCCCGTGTGTCTGGAAACAGGCCCAGCAGTACCCAGGGTGGGAAGCCCGGGACCTGGGTGCTCTCCTGGGTGTCCGCTCTGTGAGCTCTGACGGGAAAAGCTCCTGCCCTATAGCTTTATTAAGGTGAAAGCTCTAAATTTAGCCCTGGAGGAAGGGCTGCCGCCGTAGGGCCATTTGATGAATGGCTCCATGAGATCGCCTGGCAGCAACTCCCAGAGTAAATAAGATTTAAATAAAGCACCATATCATTTCCCTGCATCGGATCTGAACGTCGTTAAACACAAAGTGCTATTGGGAGCCAGCACTCTTAATGAGGGTAGCACTGCATAGGCCCCCGAATAATTAATGGATGGTGGACCTGAAGCTAGTGGTTGGTGCCGAAACTGCAAAGTCAAGGTGTGCGACATCCCCGTGATGTCCCCAGACCCGAGCCAGCATCCCTGAAGTGCACTAGTTCTCTGGAGAGAGAAACACGGAGCTTCCAGAGGCTTTAAAGTAGAAGATGCCGCCAGAGCAGAATAATATGGTTGCCTCTCAGCTTACACTGGGGTTGCATCCTGGTAAACTCATCATAAACTGAAAGTGTTGTAAGTCAAAAATGCATGTGATACATCTAACCTACTAAACACCTAGCTCAGCCTCAGTGCCTTAAGCCAGCTATCAACACTTACATGAACCCATGACTGGGCTCAATCTTGGAACACAAAGCCTCTTACGGTAGAGTGTTGACTGTCTCACTCATCAAATACTAATAATGAATGTGGAGGACAGAATGGCTGTGATACACTTTCACAGTGTTGAAAAGTTGAAAAACAAAAACCTCTTGAATTGAGCCACTGTAAATTGAGGACTGGTGTATACGCACAGGGCGGGAACTGACACTCAGAATCTCTACAACTGGTAAGGCCTGGGCATGGAACAGTCAACTGTGGAAGAGATAGTGGCCAAAGGCAGGGCCAGGACCATGCAGAAGTCAAGTCATGAGGAGAGGTGGGGGCGCCTAGTTGGTAGCACAACCGTCTTTTGACATCCGTGTAGTCTCTGTGTGTACCAGCTGAATGCCAGCCCTGAGGGTACCACCTAAGGCAGGGCTCAGGATCAGTGAGAGGGAAACTATTCTCTGACGCCCAGATTCATCAGTCACCAAGTCCCTGGTACTCCTCTTCTGTCCACATCGCCTAGAGTCACCTCTTCATTCCATTTCCCAGTTGAACAAGCCTTCTGAGTCAGCACATTCAAAGGGTTGTAATTCATCAGCCTGACTTTGGTCTTAAGCAGGATGGCTGTGTGGGCAGGAAGGTGTGCCTGTTCATCGCCAGGCACATGGATGGTGATGTTGCTGACATTTCATAAACATAGTATGTTCTTCACGTGTGCAGGCCTGGGCAAGGAGCGTGTGTCTCAGGAGGGAGCCTCGTTTCCCCCACGGCCTGGTGGCTCTCGGGAGTGTTGGGAAGTGCCCCTTCTCCATAGAATGGCATCCGTTCACTAGGTGACACTGCCCCATGGGGCCTGAACATGAGTGTCTGTCAGTCCAGCTGCGGGGACCCAAGAGCCAGCTGGGAGGGCAGCAGTGTTCTTCAGCTCTCAGAACTGTGAGCCGGCAGGGTGCCGGCTGTCACTGGATGAGCAGGGGACAGCAGGCAGCAGGGTGCCAAGGCTGGTGAACTCGCCTGGGTGGACGGAAGGAGGAAGCTGGGCAGTGTTGACGGTAGATTTTAAAAATACAGCTAAAGGACAGAGTGACACTTGAGACTGTTCTCCAAGTAGAATTCAACTTGACACTGTGGGCTTGGGATCTAGGCTTAGCCGCTTTTGAGGCAGTGTGGCTTTGAGCAAAATGATTAGTGTTTGCTCTGGAATCTGCCAGCTGTGCGATATCTAGGACTCACACACTTTTGCGATCCCCATTTCCCCGTCACAGTGGGGAAGTAGTCCCACCTCCAGTGCCATGAGAATTAACTATGGTCGTGTGAACTGTACGGTAGACTGCACACGCTTTGCAAACCCTTCACATGTGCACAGAGGCTTTGGTGCTGGGTGACTGGAGCAGGGCAGCAGAAAGCTTGTTCACGTTGCCTTCTAGCCATGTTATCAGTAGAAAGGGGCCTCCATAAAAGCCTCGTTAGAGCCACAATGGTGCCCAGGGCCTCTGTGGAGGAGTGGCGCCCAGCTGGAGATTGTGGTGTGCCTGCACCTGCGATGGGGTGATTGATATCTCCTACACAACTCAATTAACGCATCTCTCATCAGGAGAGTGACTTCATCCCTGGATGGGACCATGCTGACTCAGCCGAAGCAGCCTTCCCTCTGGGAAAACTCCTCACTGCTCCTGCTCTTCAGTGGCCTGATGGGCGAGGGCATCACTGGGGAGCCCAGTTTGGTCTTACACTGAGCAAGTCCTGCCCAAGGGAGGCGAGGGATTGAAGATCTGTCGCCATTTAAAATGTGAACTGTGTTTGCTTGTGTCTTTTGTTTGGACATCTTGGGGCACTTACAGCTTAGGACACTGCAACCCAGTGTGACAAGTCTGTGACTTGGTAATGTCGCAGTGTTCCCTTAAAATATTTTTATGTCAGCTTTATTGAAAATGAATTAATGCACGGTCAAACACATCCTTTCAAGGCACACGGTTGAAAGGGCTTTGCCAGTGTGCACACCCGTGAACTCATTCTCACAAGCAAGAGGCAAAGCATCGTCACCAGCCCTGGGGGGTTCCCAGTGCCCCTCAGCAGCTGGCCCTCCCCACCCAGCTCCAGCTAACTACCGATAAGCTTTTTGTGACTATGAGGTAGTTTCTGTTTTATATAAATGGAATAACATACACCATTTGCCAAGGGCTTCTTTCACTCATCATGACTTTTTATTGCAATAGATTATACATAACAAATATACATTAAATTTTTTTTTAATTTTCGTTCAGGGGCAGTAAGTATACTCACATTATTAAGCGACCTTCACCACCACACATCTCTGGAATTTTATCTCCCAAACTGCGACTCTGTACCCATCAACACTAACTTCCCTTTCTTCTCCTCCTTTCAACCCCTACAAGCCACCATTCTACTTCCTGCCTCGATGAAATTGGCTGCACCAGACACCTTACTGAAGAAGAATCACGCGTCTGTTCTCTTGTGCCTGACTTTCTTCACTTCGTGTGATGTCCTTAGGGTTTGTCCCTGTTGTAACATGTGTCAGAATCCCCTTCTGCTCTGAGGGCTGAATCGTATCGCATTGGATGTTCGGATGCTGTCCTGTTTACCCGTCCCCTGTCGGTGGACACTTGGCCCATTTCTACCTGGTTATTGAGAGTAACACTGCAGTGAGGACAGCATGCAGATATCTCTTCTAGCGCCTGCTTGCAATTCTTTTTGCTGTGTAGGTAGTAATTCTCTAGTTGTTTGGGAGGAACCTCCATGCTGTTTCCACAGGGCCCCATTTCACACCTTTCACACGGCTTTTCACTAGACCTCTTCTCCTTCTGATCGTCTCTTCAATCTCCAGAGATGCAGCCTTTGCCTACCTGTGGCCTGTGTGATGATGATCTCTTCCTTCACATCTGAGCCTCTGCCTTCTGGTCCTTTCATTCTGATTTCATTCTCAGAGAATTGCTCAGCTATGATAATCTCAAGGAAAATTGTGCTGCTGGAGTCCTTTTAGCTCTAGCTAGTTCCCTCTGTGTTCTCCCTGTTTCTCATTAGCTGTAATTATTAAACAATCTGCGAATAGCCTATTAACAATATCATGATATGATGTGACTACCTACATCCTCTGAGCTACTTCTACTTTGCCACCTGCATGGTCCTTTCCTTGGGTTGATTGTGCCGTACATTCTACTTGCGTGCATTGAGCTCTAGCTGTAGAACAGCCTGCCCCGTTAACTACGTGTCTCACCCAGTGTTCTGCACCTGTGGTCCGATTTGCTGGCAGCCTGCGTATTGGATCTGCAGTGGTGCCTAGCAGTGATCTGTGAAAGCTCATCACCCATCTAGGTCTTGTTAGGGCAAGGTGTGCAAACCCAGTAAGAAGTCACACATATCATCAACCTAGGGACTCAGCCTTGAAAGTGCCAAGTATGTAGGGGCATCAGCCTCAAACAACCTCTTTGAAGAAGTATATTTTGCTAGCTGTGCAGGGTAGCACATGCCTGTAATCCTAGCACTTGGGAAGCTGAGACAGGTTCCTAGTTTGATACCAACCCGGACTACATAGTAAGACCATGTCTCAAAAACGGAAGGAGGGAGGGTCTTTTGCTTTGGTGAGCCATTTTAATAGAACCTCTGAGTGTGTATTGGTGGGGGGGTTCCCTGAGGGAGAATGGGGAGGCATGAGAGGACTGGGGATTGAGCAGTAGGAAACTGGGTGAGAAGAGATGTCGTGGAAGGAGAAGGCTGGGGAAAGGCCGGGAGAGAGAACTGCAGGCAGACAGAGCCTCTGACACCAGCTTTCTCTACTGACTGCCAAGCCGCATGACGGTGCATCACTGTGGACAGTGGCTGGGATGCAGCCAGCCCTTCGCTTTGCCCTCTTCTGGTCCTGACTGCGTCTGAGCCTGCTGAAGCGGAGGCTCTGCCCCAAGCCCACCGCCACACCGTGAGCCATCTGAGGTGCGGTTAGCAGCTGCCTCTGCCAGACCCTGTGTCTGCAGACGACCAAGGCGAGGGTGCTGTGCGGGTCCAGGTGGGGCTGGGCACACCAAGGGCTTGGAACATGGCCCGATGGTGCGGAGAGGTGACTTGTACAATCGGTCTTTTTCTTGTCATCACGTACCTCTCTCCCAAGGTCAGGAAAGGATAAGGCGTCCTTGACAGTCATTTGCTACATTACTGTCCATGGGGACACTTGTGTAAGTAAAAAGGCCAGTGCATTGAGCATGTGTGACAGAATTCTCAGGTGGCCCCTTATTAACCTGCTGCATTTCTAAAATACTCTTCAAATGCATTACCAAGTTCAAGTCTGTGAGCATGTAATTCACATACTTTAAAAACTGTTTTGGGTTCCCACTGGGTAGCTGGGGAAACAGGCCCTATTAGGCTCTCTCAGTGTATAGTCTATATTCCGAGTCACCTACCTGCTACTGTGGCCGGTTCTCTGGAGGCTGTACAGTAAGAGAAGAGAGAGCTGACAGGACCTAGAGTGTGTTCCTTCTACCTCGGGGCAGTCTTGGGCTGTTGCTCTTCATGGTTCTGTGTGCCAGACAGCAGCTTTCATAGAGACAGTTCTTATGGCCATGGATGCAGCCCATGGAGGAGCCTCAGACCCGGCTCTGTACGAATGAAACATCCCCAGTCACTCATCTCTGCAGCTCCATGTTTGCCCAACACCTGCTGATGCCTCACCCTAAACATGACTGATGTCCACAGGTGCCTCCCGGTGCCCCCATCTTGCCCCCTGGGCCTGCTGAGGGCATCTGAGTCTGAGCCTGTGGGAAGAGCAAGAATTCAGGGCGGGGTGAGTCTCTCTTGAAGCTCGGGGAAAGTACCTGGCAATACTGGGCTGCAGGGTGTGCCCTGAAAATTCAAGTGTAGCTGGAAGCCCAGAATGGGATTTCATGAGGAATGGACTTCGCAGATGTAACTCGTGTGGCACATGATAAGAAGTCACTCTGGATTTAGAGTCAATGACGGGCATCTGTAGAAGGGGAGTGGACAGAGAAACCACGTGAAGGGGTGAAGCGATGAAGGGATGAAGGGGGGCAATCATGGCAGGGATGCTGCCCAGAAGAAGCTGGAGAGGTGAGAAGGACCCTCCCTGGGAGCCTCAGATGAGGGTGACCCCGCCACATCTTCGTGTTGGATTTCAGGCCTCCAGAACTATGAAATAATAGATATGCTCATTGTTTTAAACCACTAGGTCTGTGGTAATTATAGTGCCACAGGAAACAAACTGGCTAGTTGGTAGACAAGAGGGGAATTGTGCGGCTAGCTGGGGAACCAGAGCACCGAGCGTCCTCGGCTCCCCTCAGTCCCCTTCCTTGCAGGGACCTGAAGGGTTCTATGGCAAGGCAGGCTAAGGAGCAAGCTGAAACAGGAGTCAGAGAAAGCCCAGCACCCGACCGCTCTGTGTCACATAGAACCTCGTGTGTCCGCCCCCACTGTCACCACCTTTTCTCTAGTGTTATCATGTGCCGGGCACCATGCAGGTCTTTGCATCATTTCACTCCATCTTTGTAAGGACACTGGTAACTAAGTTGCTCTTGCCCTAGTTTTACATTTGAGATTCCTTAAGTTACTCAGAGTCACACAGCTGGTAAGTGGCAGATCGAGGATTTGAATTTATGTCTCCTCCTGATTAAGAGCTTGTACACTTGACCACTATGTTACCGTGACCTACCTACATTTTATCAACGGTAACAGCAACATGATTGACATAGTAAGAAGAGAGCCCGCCAGGACTCGAAGGACTACCAGGCTTCCCATAGCCTCGTCCTGCTCCTCACTTCCAGCCCACCCTCCAGCCCCGGCCTGTGTGGCAGCAGTCATGTCACGCAGTCCCTGCTCCTTCGGTGGCCTGTGATGTTCACACTTCAAGAAGTTTCCCAGGCAGCTTGTCCCTGTCCCTTCCTATCTGACAAACTTACTCCACGTGGCTCAGTTTAAATGTGCTCCCTACACTCTGTTATCTAGCACGTACTACATGGATTTTAAGTCCTACTGGGTATGTCAGGCTTTCCCAAGATGAAGTTGAGTACCTCTGACACAGGACTAAGTCTTTCAGTTTTAGCTTTGATTTATTTTCTCTCTCTCTTTTTTTTTTTTTCTTCTATGGCACCTCAATCCCTATAAGTCATCCAAAAAAGTCTGAATAAATGAAGTATGTAGACATATGAAGAAGACCTGAAGATCATTAAATAACAAATACTCAGCAGAAAGAGATATTAATTTTAAAAAGAAAAGAACAGATATTCTAAGATAAAAATACCACTAAAAGCTTTGAATTTTGAAAACTAATATTTAATCGAGAGTCCCCCTTTCTGTGGGCTTATAAATGACACTCAGTTCAATATATTGGTCATGGGACTCAAGAACTTTTTAAATTATCTATTTAGTCCTCTAGACACATATCCTTTAAAAGCTTGCTCTAAGTGTGTTCACACTTGTGATCACGCACACCTTTTATGCTGACTCCAGTGGAAATGCAGGACACCATTTGTTGTGGTTCCAATTGGAGCCGACTTACCAGGAGCACATGTCTTGTGTAAAGTGAGACCGTGTTCCTTCTGTGTTGCCTTCTCTACAGGGAACAGTTTGTCCATGTAGGAGGTCCTGCCCAGGGAATTTCTAACCACTCTTGTCTCCCCCTACAGGCTGGCCATGGGTGACCCTCTCTGTCTTGGGATTCCTGTACTGCTACTCCCACGTGGGTATTGCCTGGGCCCAGACATACACAGTGGACTGATTCTTCCTTCACCAACAGCCTCCGAGGCAATGTACGTCACCCTGACCTCCCACTCCAAGGTGATCTCCAAGGAGTTCTCTTCTGCTTATCTTCTGTTGACAATACCTCATTCCGAGACTGGCAGTTTGATCTCTCATAGACAGACCACAACCAGATGATCTTCTCATTTTGAGGTGCTAGAGATTTTCTACCCTAACCTCCTTAGCTTCCTGAGTAACCTGGGGCACAGGCCAATAGAGCGCCTTACCCAGATATACATGGTGACATTTTGGTATAGAACCCAGTCCCCTGGCCCTTTGTGTTCTTTCTTCTTTACCAAAAGGTAAATGTAGTGCACATTTCCTGGCTGAACGCTGGAATCCTGGTTAGTGATAGGCCCACCTTCCCCTGCGTAGAATTTCTGAGACATTCTGGTGACATGTTAGTGATCCCTTTCCTGCAGCCTGAGGTGTGGGCTCTAAAATCAGCACTAGAGCTTCACAGTTCAGCTCCTCAGCAGGGAGGTGACAAGGCACAGCTGTGTAGAAACAGCCCTGTGGCATCCTGGGAGTCCACACCTAAGGAGATGTGACGTGAAGTTCTTCGGGGTAAGCTACATTTGGCTTGTTTCTGAGATTTGCACAGATGTATGAACATAGTTCCTCTGACAGCTAATTGTTTCCCAATAAAGAAGCAGACTGTAAGAATTAGAGGATGAGTGTGCCCACAGACAGGTGCTGTCAGACAAGTCTCAGAAGGTAAGGATGGCCTCCTGCGGCCTCGTCTGTCCTGTCCCCTGGGTCCCAACAGCCATAGTCCTACTCCTAGTTTTATACTTAATGGTATATATTGCTCCATTTCAATTCAAATAAGATGGGCCTTTTTGTTACATAGAAAATTCCTTTTTGTCTAGAATTATTTTGAATAATTTTGAGGCAAATTGTTTAAAATCTAAACACATTTATTTAACTTGACTCATACCCCCAGGAAGATCCCAGATAAGCTACCAACGGCCCCAAGTGGTAGATGATTTAGAACATTTTTGTTTGGCTTTAGATTTTTGGAGGGAGACTGAAGAAGCTTTAAAATTTGAATCCATTGTGTATCTAACTTTGAGAAATGTTTACATAACATTCCAAGTATATGCACTGTCACCAAGTGCCAAAATGACAGGTTCACGTGCATCTCGTACTATTTTATATTTGTTACATTATTGTCCTTGGCTCTTGGCTATGGTTATTAACTCAGTAAGACACAGTCGTAGAGCCCAGGACCATCATTCCTAGATGCTCTGCTCTCTGCTCGGGAGAAAGATGGGAGGGGCAGATGTTAATGGCTTGGGTTGGGCACATGGTGTTAGCTGAAAGGAAAGCCCCACAGAGAGGGGCAGGTAGACCCGGGCAGCAGTAGCCTCAGCAGCTGTCATGGAAAAGCAGGAGATATGCACAGAAGATGGCAGGGGGCTAGCAAGTCCTAAGGAGGGGTGAGCCTTGGGGAGGAGAGAGCCCTCAAACAGATAGAGTGGAACTTTATGGGCTACCACTGAGGTAGGACTTGGGGTCAGCCAGAGGGAGTTTAGCTGAAGTCTCCTTGGAAGAAAAGGGCTTGCTAAGATAAAAAGCAGTATAGAAATGATTATAGTAAAGTGTCTAATGTATTATGTATATAGATGATACAGAAGATTCTGAGCTCATCCAAAGAGAACATCTATATAAAACAGACTTATTCATTCACTGAACTGTGCTGGAGAGCCAGTGGGTGTATGTGAAAGTAAAAATCCTGAATTTCTTTTAAACTAGATCATTCAGTGTTGTTCTCTGAAATTAGTAAATGATTACTGTATTTAGCTCTATATTTGAGACTTGAATAATCAATATGTAGATTATGCAGGACCATTGTTTTCATTAATCCTTTATTGTTCTGAGCTAACTATACTTATTTCTACGTGCATATAAACTAAAAAACTAGAGTTGCATTCAACAAAGGGCTGCCGAGGAGCCTTGGCATGTGGAGTGGTTCTAGCTGAGGAGCCCCAGACCACTTCAGGCCAATGCTGGGAAGACTAGATGAGGCCCATGGTCCCCACCAGCCCTGGACCTGGCCATGTGGGCCAGGCCAGGGGTTCCAAGCACAAGCACAGCGTCTGAGAGATCAGCAAGCCCTTGGTCATATGGTCAAGTCTTAGAAGCATGCAAGAAGACTTAAAAAATCGTTTACAGATTGATGTCCGTGAGGTGACAACAGAAAGTCTTTGGTTCTGTGAGAGACCACAGGCCTAGAGAAAATCTATCAGTGTTGCTTGTCATGATCCATGATGAGGAGAGCAGCAAGTGAGTGGGTGTGGGAGTTTCCTCTCAGAGAACCTCAGACTGCTTCCTTTGCTTATCTAAAACAATGATACAATTTTTACTAAGTATCAGGAATTAAGGTAACCTAGTGATTTTTGCTTTTAGCAGACACGCCAGGCTGTGCCCAGACAGTGGGGTTTGTTTCCAAGGAGTCAGTGTAAGAAGCCAGATGATCTCCACAGTATTGGCCTTGTCAGTGTGTTCTGACCTGAGGTCTTTCTTCAGGGAAATTATTTTAAAACGAAAAAACCCTTATCTGGAATTTGGAGTTTTAAATAATATTACCCTTACATGATTTTTATTGTGTTTTTCGGTGGTGAGGTGTTATTAGAGAATGCTGTATCCATGCTGTGGCATCATGAGATCAAGCGCAGGTCTGAGTTTGGCATGGACGGTGTGTCACAGATGCCTCATCCCTGAATCGAGCTGCCACATAAAGGAGGCAGCGCCAGTTTTGAAGTGCAGCTAACTAGGTATTAAACGAGAAGGCAGGTTGGCAGTATTGTGGAGTCTTGCCATAAGCAAGCAGCAGTCCCCATTAAAATCTTAGCATAGCCGAAACCATGCTGGCGGGAAGACCAGTCAGTTCAAGCTGAGCAGGCCTGCACCTTAAGAGCTTCACTGAAGTCAAGCAAGAATCAGAATCGCATCACCGACACTGAGTCAGCCAGAGAGATGCAGTCATGCTCTTCCTACTGTGTTGAAAGGCGGGGAGGTAAACCGAGATCTGTGTTAAATCAGTATGTCCTACAGATTGGCGGTGAGGCCACACTGCTATGGCTTGGACACAGTTTGTCATTTGCCAGACTCCTGCTGACTCTGACAGCTGTCGTGGCGGTGCTGGGAGGCAGAGCCTCTGGGGGTAGTGAGATTGTCAGGAGAGACTCATACCTTTCTTGTGGGTAATTCTCACAGTAGCGAGTCCTCACGGGGCTGGGCCGTTGCCCGAGTCACCTTTACATCTTGTTTCCTCAGCAGACGCCCGCTTGCCCCGCCAACTTGCACCATGGTACAGAGCCGCACCAGGCCCTCTCCAGTGTCGGCCGCCCTGTCAGGGACTTCCCAGCTCCGGGAACCTCAGGCGGCTTCTGCACTTTACAGATTACCGGTCTCAGGTATTCTATGAAAGCACCGGAGATGGGACTGAGACACACTGGTGAAGCAGCAGAGCTTTCCCCAAGGCACACATGGCCACGCACCCCGTGCTGCTCTCATCCTAAGCAGGCCTTTAACACACAACCTTGGTGTCTCTAGAATTTTCAGTTCTCCAGAAAGTACAACTATAGGCGCTATTCCACGTCTCGAAAAGGAATAGAAAACCCCATACTTGCTCTGTCATCTCAGGCCAGACACCCAGTGCTATGTCGTACAGCTATGGGAGAAAAGACAAGAGTGAGTATCATGTATAAAATAGTTTATTACCATAATAAATAAACTCTTTTTTACAAATATCATTTGTGCTTATTTAAAAATGTTGAGAAGGGAGCATCATCACTAGAGCAGCCCGCAGGCTCCTCTTCACATCCCCAGCCACAGACCTACAGCAGAATTCTGGCAGCAACCTCCACTGGCCACAAAAATATCAACTCATCTGCACTTCTGTTCATTCATGCGCATTTGGGCAAATTGGTAGATGCAAAGGAAAACTTAATCAAGGATTTGGCAGGACTTAATGGAAAGACTGTTAATACAAGGAGAAGGCCAGAATGCTGAACTGCTTGTGAGCAGAAGTGACCTCGCGATGAAAGGCTGGATGTGGACGGTCTGCAGTGAATGCACAAATACAGGTCTGAATATTAGGAGAATACATTCATTAGGGGCCTCGCATCCACAACACAAATGCAGTTCATCTCCTGCTACAAGAGCTGTGAACTTCTCGTTGAACAGCTAATGGGTCCACTGGATGCCTCAGAAGTCACAGTTGTGGTGAGAGTGGCTCTAGAAGTTGAATGGCAGGCAGAGAGGCCACCCCCAGGTCTGGCACCTGCAGGCGATTCAAAGTCCAGTCTTAGAGGTTCCAGAATAGTCTGATATGCTCGCATGAGAATGAAGTTTCATTTGAAACTAACTTAAGCTGCAGGCAAATTCACACTGATTCTTTTAAACTGTGGGGAGTGGAAACTAAAAGTTCTCCACACCAATGCCTTTGGTGAGAAAGAGGTTCTTTCTCTGCTGCTCGCAGTCGATGCTGAAAGGACTGAGGTCTCCTCCAGGCGGAGAGCACAGGAGCTGGTGAAGGTCATTTTACAGAAGCAAGTGAGAAGGCAGTGCGGGAAGCAACGAGGGTGACTCAGTGGCACGAGAAGGCTGCTGGGGGCTGCAGTACACCTCCTCGTTAAGCAGTTGGGGGGGTGCAGCTCCCTTACAGCTGGAGCCCATTCAAGGGTCTTAAGGCGAAACATCTTTATTGCAAACATAGTGCAATCTGTTAATCAAATGCACATCGGCAACTTGTATCTTCAGCAGCACTCCTAAAAATGTCCCAGAGTGCACATACGACATGTGGGAGTCAGCACAACCAGGAGAAATCAGGATCTTCCTCCAATTCGTATTCCTGGAGCTCCTGTCCTCACACCAACTTAACAGGCCGGCTGGCTGGCTTCATACTTTCACTTCCCACCTGCTCGGGAAGATCAAGGCTGCTGGATGGGGTGGAGGGATGGAGTGTATTTTGCCTCTTGCCTAGATATCCCCACTTCTGAAGGAGGAAGCTTCCAGAAAGGGGTTGATGTGTGACCAGCAGCAGCACAGAGGCTCCGAGAGGCCTAGAGTAAAACAGGCCCCAGGAGTCAGCTAACAAGAAGAAATCAAAGCAAGAAATGCATTTCCGAAAGTTTGCTGGAAGGCTGCAGGAGCGAGCACAGCTTTTAAACATCCGGGCTGCATTAGCCTTCTCAGCGTCGTGGGGTACTGTGTGAATGCAGTGAAGTGTTGCACAGTCGTGTGCTAGACTACAGCTTCCCCACCCAATGGCTGCCTCCTCCTGCCCTTGGCCATGGCATCACCCCTGGTGGAGGAGGCCTGCATGGGCGTGGGATGGCAGCACTCATTGCTAGAGTCAGTACCCTCCAAGAACGAGCCCACTGTTGCCCATCTAATTTCTTAGCCTCAACTCTCTCTCTGCCATGGGAAGAACGTGTTCCATTGACAGGGGCAGACCTCCCCACTTGGAAACAGCCTGTCAGGATATCTGCTGGGAAATGGAGCTTCCCTGAATCACATTCAAAATGACGAGTTTAGTAGAGAGCAAGTAACCAGCACTTACTGGAAAATGGTGCAACACAGCTCCAAAAAGACACACACAAAAAAATCTCATCAACATCTGTGTCTCTCCACATAATTTTTCTGAAGTCTGGATGTTCAGTCTAATACTCAGCCACTTTCTCTAGCTTCTCTTCAGCCTCCAGGTTCACACTGGAAGGCGCAGCTCGGTGGCATCTGAGGACTGTGGTCCGTGAGCAGGTACCGGGGGTCGGACTCTGGCAAGGGTGGGTAGGTAGCACAAAGCAGGCTGTGCCCAAATGCATGTCATAAAAACGAAAGGAAAAAGGATCAGCTCATTTAAAAAATGTTTTTTTCAGAGAAAACAATTTTAGCAAAAACTCCTTAAAATCACTAATTGGAGAAGAATAAAAGCAGATAAGACCACATCAGTGGTGCTCTTAACTGTCACCCACGGGAATTCATGTTGTGGGCCCTGCGACCTGAGATGAGCAGATTCCCACAGCAGGGCCGGGAGCCCGTCTTTGCCTAATTAGCTTTATCCTGAGTGCTTTCCCCAAGCTTCATCTCTCCCCAGAATGAGTCCCGCACCTTTCCCTTCAGATCTGGGTAGTCATGGCTTCACAGACGCAGTCTCCCTCCAGAAGGAAGCAGAGCCGGGAGGAAGCAGAAGGCCTCTTGTGCTGGCTGGCGGGCACTGAGTGGGGCCTACCATCAAGTCCCAAGAACCGACGGAAAGTCCCCAGGGGTAGGCGCCCCTGACGCTGAATGTTGGGGTTCTGAGGGGCACCGCCCTGCCTCAAGACTAGCAGGTCCTAACTTAAGAAGCAGGTTAACAAGCATGATTGACGCATGGCAAATTGGAATGTTTCAGGGGCAAATGGCAGATGGACTTCTAAGTATTCTATGAACATGTGTGACAGCCTTGGGAAATTACACTTTCCTTGTATGCTGCCATCGGAGGCTAAATCAAGTAACATCACAACCTGAGGATGCCACTGGCCCTCCACAAGCTTCACATGGAATGCTCTCCCTTTGCCTCCCAGGGCGTCTGTGTCAACCTTGGCATAATCGAGGGCCAAGTAGGTTGAAAGGGTGGGGAGGCCTGGACAGGAGGTTTTCAGGAACACAGACTCTTTGGTAGGACAGGTCTTGATCTGTCAGGTTCCCTAAGGACACTGGCATTCAGAATTTTGCCAGCAAAGTACTGTCAGCCGGAAGTGCTGGGGAGAGGGACACCACAGCGCTGCACAGTCTGGATGAGGCATGCTGTCACACCTAATCCCACTCTCTCAAGGCTGACAGTGGAGCTGAACTTCCAACATTGCTCAGCGGGGCTGGGGTTCCCACACCTCTCTGCAGGGTGCGCACCAAGGCCAGCTCCACTTTCCCTGGAAGAGGCCACTTTGCTGTCCTTTCTCTGATGCCACCGAGAGCTGTCCAAGCCCCTGAGTAACCCAGCCCCAGGTGACAAGGCAGTGAGTGTCCCAAGCATCATGACACCGGGATTCGGAGGCTCTGTAACTATGGCACTAGGTTCAGACCTTCCTCGTGAACCACAGCGCTTTGGCCACCTCTCTCCGTCATCTCCTTGCAGACAGCTTAAAAACCTGCTGCTTCATCCTTTTTTTTTTTTTTTTCCTTAGATCCTGAAGATGTTACAATCATGGTCCTGCCGTTTTAGTAGGAAATAGAGAGGTTGGCTTTCAAACAAGGCAAAGCACGACTCCCAAGTGTCCTCTAGTGATCTTATGCAGTAGGCAAAATAAAAATTTCTGAAGGGCAGTCCCTATGAGAATCAGAATACAAACAGCACTTGCTACAATCATTTTTCTGAGGTTGTGTGTGTGTATATGTGTCTGCTTTGTTAGTAAAGCAACTCTGGGCTCGCGCCTCTTCCTGCTGATGCCCCATACCCTGAGGAATGCCACGGTAACACTGGGAAGAGGTCAGAAGGGAAAGAAGCAGGGCAGCCTCTATATGGAGTGTCTCAAAGGAGCAGGCTGCAGGACCCCCTGCAGAGTTCCTGGAGCCAAGGGTCCTCTTCAGACCTTACCCTTGCCTTGCTCCTGGGCAAAGAGGCCTGAGGATCCCAACTGCGAGTGTCTGGGAGGTGGGTGGCGCACACAACACCTGCTGTTTCGCCTTCACTACCAGCAACAGAAGTGGAAGAGCCCTACTCTCTGCGCCTCAAGATTTCCTTGTCCTGAGCTTGTTACAAATGACAGCTGTAGGGAAACAGACGGTGAAGCGGAGGTGAGCTGTACAAGGGCGGGGAACGCTGTGAAGTCTCAGTGCCCACCGTGGTCTGTGGGGACGTTGGCAAGGAGCCCAGCATGGTATATACATGAGGGGTGCTCAGCCCTCTCCTGCCAGTCCCCAAACAGCTCTTCCTGGTAGTTTTAGCCTTTTATAAATATCATGGTGGTAAAAAAATTTAAAATGAAGGAAAACACCCTTTAGACAGCATGCCCCTTCTTCCAGAAGTGTGCCAAGGCGGTACAGCTGCCGACTGGCAGGTGGCACGGCGCCTCCCTGCCTTCGTCCGGAGAGAGGTGTGTATGCCTAAGCCGCTGGTCACGCTCTGACTTTCTGTCAGAAACACCGACTCTGGAAATGACTGGTTGTGTGGGCATGTGTGGCGGGGTGGTGGCAGGAGCGGGGGTACACACTTTGTCTTTGACTATTTTTTCAAACAAAGCTCTCAACTGGCTCCAAAAATGTCTCTCTCTGATTCTGGGGACTGGGGCCCCGATATTTCAAACAGCTCCTGAGGAGACTGAGAGGATCTTCTGGCAGTTAATATCCTGAGTATCTCCGAGAGCTGTTTCTCAATATTGGCCATTTTGGCGTTCAAGGCCTTGATGTCCTCCTTCAGCTCGTGCTTCACCTCCAGGACCGTGGCCTGCAGCGTCTGCTCGGGGATGGGGTAGAAAGAATGCTTGACCTCTGCCAGGATGGGGCTCCGGTCCTGGGGACTCCTGGCCTCACCCACGTTGTCCAGGCGCAGGTCGCTCTTGGTGATGCCACTATCACAGGAGTCGGTCTTCTTCAGCGTGGCCTCGCCTGCTGCCTTGGTCCTCTCCGGTAGCGTCTCCATGGACTCAGCCTTGGACACCTTGTTCCAGTCCTCGCCCTTCCCGCAAGCATCCTTGAAGCGGGCCCAGCCTTTGCGCTTGGCACAGTCGCCACCGCCACCCTTGGGGCCCAGGCACTCAGAGCCGGGCGCATGCAGCTTGGCGTGGTCTGACACGACTGAGGCAGAGGCTGCCTGGAAGGACACGGGTGTGGCAGGGCTCTCTCGGACCGTGACCACGCTGGCCTTCACCAGGCTGTGGTTGGTGGCGCTGTGCTCAGTGAGGGCACTGCCCTTCTCCACATCCAGGTCGTCCAGGTCCCGGCCACCCCTCTCTGCCGCTAGCCTGGCCTCTTTTTGCTGCCGAAACCTCTGGAAGAGTCGTCTGACTGGGTGATCAGGGGGTAAGATCAGGGGCGCCTCGTTCTTCCGTTTCATGCGCTCTTCCTCTTCCCGCTTCACGTCACTGATCTTCCGGAACACAATCTAGAGTGAGAGAGAGTGACAAGCTGTGTTAGCAGAGGGGTGGCGCCAGCAGCCAAGCTGAGACAGTCCACCTGCCAGGACTTCCTGTCCAACCAGCTCTGGCCACCAAGGGGCTCATAAACTGTTCAGAGCCCTGCACTGCCTCAGGGCTTTCCTGACACTGACTGGTTCCCAGCTCTCCAGCAGCAGGGAGCTGGCATCCACCACCATTCTCTTCAAGGGTAACAAACCCATCCTCTTCACCATGGCTTGCTAGGAAGCTGGAGACTCCAGATAGCATCCTTCCTGCTGCCTGTGCCATCCTGAGTCGGGGCCCCCTTTTAGGCTGTTCTGTGATTCAGAAGCACATGGTAAGCTTTTAAAACATAATCTCTAGGGGCTGGAGATTCAGCTCAGTGGTTAGAGTGCTTGCCTCACAAGCACAAAGCCCCGAGTTCGATTCCCAGCACCAATTTAAAAAAACAAAACCATTATCTCTCTAATCCCTCCTCAGACCTGCCCCATTAGACTCTCTAGAGGAGAAGGTTTTGAATCTGGAAAATAAAAGGTTCCCCAGCAATTCTCATGCACAGATGTTTGAGCCTTTCTGCTCTAAACCACACTTCACAAGTGAGTCCCTTGCAGGCCTGCAGCTTAGGCTGGCGCCATCACCAACAGACCTGGACCCTAAGTGAACAGGCTTGCCTGTGAAAAGTCAGATCTGGTCTCACATGGAAGCCCGCCTCTTCCCTGGGAAGCCTGCAGTACAACAAAGACTCAGGAACTTGAACATAAACTGGGCCTAATGCTAATATCCAACACCTGGGTAGTGCTCTGTAGTTCGTAAGGCATTTTAATGTTATTTCATGTATATCTTATTGTAAGGTCACAGGGACACATATCAGTATCCCCAGCACTCAGAGTGGCTAAACATCACATAACCGATATGTCGCCTGTAAGGGACTTGTACTCAAGCCACCAAACCAGCGCCATTCGAGGGAAACAGGTAATTGCTGACAATGGCAAGTTCATACACAGAATGGACAGTCAGCGAAACAGACTCAAGACTCTGGCTCGGCATGCACATAAACCACAAATTACAGGCCTCCTTCCTGGGCCCACAGCTGATCACTCGGAAGCCTGTAATTTCTAGGTTATATGGCATGTGGCGGTTAGACTCCAGTACATGTTTTGACCCCTGCCATACCTGACCTTGTGGGAAGCAAGCTGTAGTGGGTTGCTGGCCTTTTCAGATGAGTTGATGTTGAGGACAAGAGGCCTTGAGATCGAGGAGTAGAGGAGGGGCCCCAGGTAGGGGAGGCAGCAGCTTTCCCACCATCCTCCTCTTTTGTTCCTGTGCAGGCAGCCCTAAGCCCAACCCAGAACCTGCCCCAGGACTTGGTACAGGTCCCTGGGTCTTGGCGAGGCACACCAGTGCCAGAGCATGGCTTTTAGGGTCAGACAGTGTGTCCCAGCTCTGGGCCTTGGCCACAGCGTGCCAGACCTGTGTCTTAACTTCAGTGTCTCAGCCTTTGCCCAACGGTGGGCAAAATCTCCACACAGCTGGCACAAAGTGGATATGAGCTGACTCAGGTGAAGGCACTGGTCTGTGCAGATACAAATCCTGCTGTCCCACCCTCTCATGGACCCTGGACACAGACACCCATGCCTGCTCTACCTCCTTCAGGGCCCTCCTGCCTGTTGTACCTTGATGGCACCACCACTAGGTTTCAGATCTGCCCGGCAAGGTGCTCATCTTAATGCCCAGCACAGAGGAGCCCGATAAACATATATTGCTTACTGCTAGTGATCAGTCAGCAAATCCCAGTCCACTGACAGACCAGAGGCTCACGTCTGTGGTCTGACTCTTGGTCAAAGCTCCTGTCACTTGGGTGACTTTATACTGAGGTCACTCATAGGTGAGTGAGTGTTAAATCTTCAAGCTACTTATCTGCAGCCCAATACACTGCTTTCTGACCTCCACTGAGCAGCATCTCTCCCACTGCTTTCCTAACTTACCCCTGGCCTCATCAACGGTGATGTTAGTACTGTGCCTCCCCTCTTCCTCCTCATCCCTGCCCTACTTGCTCCTATAGTCTAGCCTGCAGATTCAACCAAGGGACTCAGGAGAATCCTGTCCATTCGGAAGAGGCCCAGAGAAACCTGGCTAACAACATCAGAAGCATGGAGGGATGGTGATAAGTATAGCTACCCGTGCCTTGTTCACCCAGTCCCCCAGCGCCCTGGTCAGTGACCAGCAGTCTTCTGCCTCCACGCCTCGGGCACCCACCGATTCCTGAACAACACAGCAGCTGTATACATCTTATCCCCTCTTAAAGCTACCTGATGGTTTAGAATAGCACTTTGTCACATTGCATCTTTCACTTTAAAAAAATTATTTGCTTTAAGAGAATGGGGACTTTCTCATTTGTTCAATATTGCCAGGCTGTACCTGGTACCTAGGGTGCACTCGATAAATCTGTAGAAAAAAAGTGATGAATAACAGCTAAGTATGGACCAGTGAGTCAGTGGGAGAAACTTTTGGCCTGCAGAGCTGAACTCACAGAAGTAACAGTCGGTGTTACAAAAGGAAGGATTTGGCCCAGAACACACATGGTCCTTTTGTTGACTCTCAATGCCAAAGGCTGGGGACACACAGCCCTTAGGACTTGAAATGAGGTGTCCAAACACCAGGGGAAAGGGGGCAACATAAACCTGTCTGACAGGGTTGTACAGCAGCATTCAGGCAGGTTCACAGAGGCTTGGCATGTACTTGGGCAGATATTCATGGGGGATATATGGCTGTACGGTGCTCTGCAGCCTGGCGGCCCACAGGTCAGTGTCCTGGGCTGACCGGGCAGCACATTTGCAGCTTATGGCTGTGTCGTCAATGGAGCAGCCCGGGGAGTCATAGCAGCCACCTTCCTTGGGAGTGGCTGGGGTTCCTACACTGATTTTTCCAAGGCCTCTTGGCTTCTTCCAAAGTGCCGTCATTGCTGTGGCACAGCCAGCCCATCTGAACATCACGGTGTCACTCAATGGCCAGGTGACCCAGAGCGTCCAACCCTGAAACATAGTCTACACCCTCCCTTGAGAATCAGAGAATAAAACCAGCAGCCCCCACAGGGCAAGACAAAAGTAGTTCTGACAATGTCGATACTGCCTGACCGCTGTGCCACTCTGGGGCTGAGGGCCCTGCCTGCTAACTTGAGCTGCACTTTTGGAGAGGTTAGTCATGGAGTCTGTCTGGGAGGTGGCCATGGCCAAGCGTTTTGACAAGCACTTTAGGAGGTCTGGGTGAGCAGGGTGGCTGTGTGGCTCATGACGATGAGGTCTGGGCCATTGGCAGAGACAGAGATGCTCAGAGCTGCTCGCATTCACCATGGCAGGAGTGTGCCTTGGGAATGGGGGGAGCAACACCCCAAACTCCAGCATCTAGGATGCTCTGTGCTCATCAGGCTTCCTCTGGAGGCCTGTCTGTCCAGCTTTTCCAAAGCACGGGGCATTAAGAGGTGCTATAAAGACAGTAAACGTTTCAAGGTGAAGTAAGTGTGAGCCACACTGCACTCACTATTAAATCGGGGGTTTCACTGCAGAACTTCTTGGAGCCTTAACACACTGATGTGCCTTATAAATGTCCAAGAGGCGGACACTACACATGACATTTCTTAATCTATTGCCCCCAGATCTTCTCTTTCAAATGAGGCCCCTCTGGCAAACACCAAAACTGTCCCAACACATGGGGTATGGTCTGCCCTCTGTATTTGTGCCTAGTTTCCTATTTCTTTTTCCAGGCTGCACAGTGCCTTGTAATTTCACTGCTGAGATGTGAGTGCTTCCTTGGGATGTGGGTCTCAGCTGCAGATGTATCTCCCCCTGGTGGACGGGCCTGCATCAGTCCAAACTCTATGACATGGTTATTGGGGCCTGCTCAACTCTTCTACCTCCCAACCCGTCATTTTACATTCTCTAGCCATGCTGAAGAATTTTGGGTCCTGGAAAAAGCCCAGCTCATTGCCTGTGGCTCCCCCGAATCTCATCTACCACCCCAACCCTCTGACCTAACTCCTATGTGACAGGTGGGACTTGGCTTAGGTGTCCTCTCCTCCACCAAACTTCCCTGACTCTCCCAGCCCTGCATCAGAAGTCTTCCTGTGGTGCCCAGCGGGAGCAGGCACACATACTTCCACAGATCCCTGCAACCTACCATGAGAAGTCGGCTTGTCATTTCCTTCAGACAGAAGCTCCTGAGGGTAGGGACAGTTAGGTTTTTCATCTTTAACAACATGCCTAACATTGGAAGTACTCAGTAAGTGGTCGGTCAATACATCAGTGCATGAATTATGGCCATCCCTCTGCAAGGATTGTGAGTTCCATGCTAGGGCACAAGAACTGATGTTACCTGCTCCCAAATCTGTCTCTCTTGTTTGTGGTCTAATGGAGAGAGAAGAGATCACAGGTGGATTTATTCTGTGCAAAACATTAGGCTCCTGAAGGGTAGTGCAAGAATAAAATCCTAAAGGGTTTCCTTCTATTCTTACTCATCTTCCTATGACTTCATACTCATACTGATCTCATCATCTCTGTCTGACTGATTTTATTTATCAAACCCCTACATAACCTCAGAGAGCTGATATTAAGTATCCCTGAGATAAACATTGTTTTGTTTTGTTTTGTTTTTGTAATAAGGATAACTGCTCTTGAAGCTTCCTTTTGCATAAGCTTGGACTCTCCTAGAAAAGGCAATCCAGTGTCATGGGGAAAGACCAGATTGGAGGCCCCAAGACTGGAGTGCCTGTTTCATCCTGCCGTCTCACACCTGCCTGCCCAGCTGGACAGGCCCGGGCCCATGTCCCCTCAAGGCTGGGCCAGGTTTTATCTACTGAGCTTCACTGTAAGATTCCATTTCAGGAGAGGGTTGTATGGCCCAAAAACTCATTTTGAAAACCACTGGATGATATAATCTCAAAGGACCCTTCCAGAATGAAGTTAGTGATTTTAAATGTATAGTTCTATTTTTGTATAGTGCCTTATGACTTATTCAACATACTCAAGTGCGTTATCCCATTGAGCCTGTTTCCTGTGAGCTACATAGTGGGTCTCTGTCACAATTTGACAATGGAGGAAGCTGAAGCTTGGTGGTAGAGTAACCTGCTTAAAGTCATACAGTTGCTTAGAGCAGGACTTCAGGACACGGGCCAGTGTTCTTTCCTTCTACCAGGATCCTTAGACACACCAACAGGGAGGTTTCAAGCTCTGGAGAGGTTAGGGCAAGACCTTCTAATTACCCACTGGAAGGCCCAGACCTGGAGACAGACCCTCCGTGTTCCCATCTTAAGTGCAAGCACAATGATGGAGTAAGCCCAGATCCTTCCTGGATCCACCAGAGCTCTGCCAGCCCACGGAAACACATTCTCTCTTTCCTGACATGTTTGGTATTAGAGACCCATGCAGAATACCGAGGAGGCTTCCAGGGTTAGGATGGCCACTGTTCCTTGCTCACCCAGCCAAGCACCCCTCAGAGGCTGCACCAAGCAATGGGCCTGGCCCTGAGCCTGGGGACCCTTAAATGGTTGAACTGAATGGTTGAGCTGAACTGAACTGACACTCAGATCCATAAACTACAGGGATTCTTAGACAACTATGTTTATCATGGTTTGAAAAGCCAGTCCCACGGGGTCTGAGGTGAGTCAGGACTATCAACCACCTCTTCTGGTTGCATTAAAAGAGGGCCCAGCCTCCCTCAGTCCCAAGTCCTTCTCAAATGCCAGCCACGATTGGGCTGAGGGGACCAGGAGAGGCAAGCCCAGGAGGGGAAGGGACTATCTGGAGTCCTGACAGCATCGTACTGTGTGGAGGGCACTGAGCAGGGGCAGCAGTATTTAAAAGAGCTCAGACCCTGGAATAAAAATATAAGCATAAAATCCTTTCTCAATGACCTTCATAAGTGAGTAGGGGCTGAGTTATGAGTTACAGAAAACCATGATAAACCTAAAGGAAATTGTTCTATTCTCTGTTAAATTCAGACACGTGTCTCCAATATGAAACACTCAGAGAGCAACAGAGCACAGACTTGAGATGGCACCAACTCTGCCACTGGCCAGCCACTGTGTGACCCTTGGGCAAGTCATGTTCATCTGTGGTCGGACCAGATCGATGGTTCTTAAATGTGACTGCACTTCAGAACTCCCTGGAAAGGGCACTGTCATCTATGTGTGAGGCTTTCCTGGGGCAGGGTTGGAAACTGCGACAAGCTCTCGTGGACTGTGACATAGGCAGCCCAAGCCGTGTCTGCATGCTCCAGGACAAAGCACTGCACTCCACTCCACACTCCTCTGGGTGTGTAGCTGTGCTCATGCGTGAGTGTAGTGACACACCTCACCAAGCCCTGTGCACCTGTCTGTCTGCATCCACTCTTCCAGCCATCCTGGTCCCTAAAGGATGCTGAGGGGCTGGCAGGCTCTGAACTCTGTTTATTAGTACATGTTGCAGTTCATGATTACATTTATCATAGCGAGTTTGCATGTAGCACATCTTAATTCTTTTTTTGTCCCTTTACTCTCCCTTCCATCCCCAATCCCTCCAACTCCTGTTCCCATTCCTATTTGCAAAATCTCTATGCCCACTTTTTGGTCAGTTTCTTTTTATCCCTTTTCCCTTTCCTCCTCCTCCTCCTCCCTACCTCCATCTCTTATTCCCTTTCCCATTTGAAAAATATCTCCCTATTTCCTATTATCTATCTTTTATTTTGTTCTTTTTATATATTTTGGGTTTCTCATATAAGAGAAACTGTGTGATATTTGAGCTGTGTGTCTGATTTATTTCATTTAACATTATGTTCTTGAGGTGCATCCCTTTCCATACGAATGCCTCAAGTTTATCCTTCTTTATGCCTACAATCATTTTTGGTCCCTCCTTCTTTCAACTTGACAAGAAGCAACAGCAAACTGGAGTGGGTGCCACAAAGCCAAACAATTTGCTCTGAGCACCCACTGCACTGTGCGTGCGGCACACACAGGGTGGCCCTACAGCAGCAGGGAGCCGGCCTCCTCTCTCCCAGGCCCGGCTCCATGCTGCCCCTGGCTCAGGCTGTCCTGAGTCACAGAGCATGGGGGGACGAAGCCCTAGCCTGACATCACGCAGGACCTGCTGACATGGCTTTCCTTATCCACCAGTAACCCTGCCTGGTTTTATGGCAGAGCATAAAACATAAAGATTAACAAACTCGGCCACTTAAGAAACTTAAAACATGGAAAAACAAACTGCACATAGGCTGATAGGATAAGGCAGTTGGTTGGGTTTTGCTCTTGGAAAAGGCCACTTGTTAACCGTTTTAGAATGACCACTCTTGTTATGGACTCTAATGCCGTATTTTCCCTTCTATAGCATGATGAATCTGTGACTGCCCAGAACATGGGTGGCCTGAGCCTGAGGGAGGAGAGGGACACCGGGAGGGACTGACATGGATAAGGTTAGTGATTGTTCACCAAGGTCAGGGCTGGAGGCTAAAGAGAATAAGGCACAGCCTTGTCCTCCGGGTGATGCCAGCTATGGGAGCCAGACCAGTAAGCCCAGAGCTACAGCACTAAGTGGGCCCAGGGTGGGAGGCAGGCAGGGATTCATGAAGTCCACACTACCGAGCCCGAGCTCTGGGAGACACGCAGGCAGGATCGTGTTCCCAAGCCTCAGTTTCCTCATCTGTCAAAGGGGATAATACAACTGATTCATAGAGGTTTAGGAAGAGTGCCTGGTATTTAACAGCTGTGCAATAAATGTATTATGTGCTACTGTGTGTGAGGGTGATCCTGGGGGTGATTCTCGAAGGATGAGCTGGAATTATTATCAGAGGTGAAGGATTTGGTTTAGGGTGTTGCAAGCAGGCAACAACACCACGTGTCAAGACATGAAATGCCATTTGATGCAGAACACTGTTTTTGTGGCAGCAGTTCCAGTGGGAGGGGCCGACACTCGTGGAGATGTCCAGGCATGGCATCAGAGCTGGACAGGAGCCATCTCACACCTGCCTTCTGCAACCCCAGAAATGGGTACTCTTATTATCTTCATTTTTCCAGATGACAAAACTGAGCTTAGAGAGGGTAATAACTCCCAAGAGGGTGAAGCTTTGCAGCTTCCAAGCAAACCCAGGCAGCCTGAGCCCCTGCCAGGCCTGTGTCCTTAGCCACCCTGTGAGGGAGGATGCCTTGGCCCTTAGGGCAAAGGAAGCTTTCTCTTGGCGTATGCCGATGACGTCCCTCTCTGCCCCACCACCCTTCTCCACTAGTTTCCCTAAGTCCTGTCCATTGGTGACTTCTCTAAGAATCTAGGGATGGCACTAGGAAATAGAAGATCTGGCCAAGGAGACAAGAGAGGTTAAGGAGCTGAGCTTCCCACTGTCAAACTGCTGTAGTCCTTATGGGCCTTTGATTAGGCAGGATGAGGAATGAATGATGCACGGAGGCCCCGGGGGACTCAATCCACAGAAAATCCAGAGGCTGGAGATGCTCTACTCGCAGGAAATGCAGTTCACTGATGCTCAGTGGGTGGCCACGGGTCAGTCCCTCCCCTCACTGGGCATCACGTGAAATGATGTCATCTCAGTCACTGTTGGAAGGATCCCCCACGGACTGCTGGTTACTGAGAACAGGGAGGTCAGCAAGGCCTTCTTTTGACAGACCACGTTGGAGCCTGAAAGTCTCCCACAGAGATAGCAGTTCCTTTGCCTCTAAGTACATAAGGCACCTGATGTTCTGGAAGATCAAAAGCCTGCCCTTTGCTTTCTGTGCTCTGCCGGGTCCCCTCACTGGCCCTGGATTGAAGCCCTGGATGAATGAGGACCGCTGCTGATCACACCCGCCAGGCCGAGAGTGGGCAGTGCCCGAGCTGCTGTTCTAGGAAGAGATGGCACTGCTGTGCAGTGTCCCTAGGTCTCTGATACTCTGCTAGGCCATATTTGTCACCTCTTCCTTGCTTTGTGTCCTCTCAGTGCAGTGCATTGAATTATGGCCTCCCAGATACATGTCCACCCAGAACCTCAGAATGTGACCTTATTTGGAATAAAGCTCTTTGCAGACAAAAGTAAGGGTCTGCAAGTGATATTATTCTGCATAGAGTAAGCTCTAAATCCAATGATGGATGCCTTTATAAAACCCCGGAGGAGAAAGGCACAAAACACAGAGGGAGATGGAGGTAGATATTGGAGTTGCACAGCTATAAGGCAAGCAATGCTAAGGATTGCTAACGGCAGCTGGAAGCTAGGAGAGAGGCACAGAATGATCTCCCTTGGAGCTTCCATAAGGAGCCAGGGCTGCTGATCTCAGATTTTTGGCCTTCAAAACTGTGAGAAAGAATAAATTTCCATTGTTTTAAATCACCAAGTTTATAGTAATTTGTTATGGCAGCCACCTGAAACTGGAACACAAGATTTCCTTCCTTCTCTGTTCTGCACCTCCCTGTAGCCCGGAGGAGCTTCTCCTCTTGCTCTGTGCTCTGCTCCCCAGCAGAGGAATCATAACCTAAGCCCTCCGGGCAGCCTGCATTGGAGGAGACGGGCGCTGTGACACCAAGGGTGCCGCCCTCAAGAACGAGGAGATCGAAGCACTTGCCCTCTGAGACCAGGGGCATGGCCAGCCCTGTGGAAACTCAGAAAGCGCCAGAACTGAAGGTGGATGCCCAAGCAACTCCTACCACCCTTCCCTTTGTGCCATACTCCAGGTACCTGTTATCGACAGGCGAGGAGAAAATATCATGGTCTCTGGTGCTGTTCTCCCCATCAGGCAGGCTGAGGGGGGACTGCAACAACTCCATAGCTCCAGCAGGCATGGAAGAAGTAAGGTGGGGGTGCGGGAGGAAAGCTCACACCGGCTGTTGCCCAGCCCCTCCATACACGTGGCCCGAGGGGCTGAGAGGAACTCTGCAGAGTGCCAGCCACAGCACCACTCCCGGGCATGGAACTGAGTGTAAGCACCACAAAGAGGGTATTGTGGCTGCCACCACTGACTGGTCAAAGCAGAAGTGCTCCAGGACCCGCCACTGTGGGGGTTGCCAGTGCCAGAGGCCTTGCTGGTAGCAGAACTAACATCCCTGAGGAATGTCCCCGAGGAAGCCCCATCACCTGACACTACTGTAGGAGTGGCCAGAGAGCGAGCACCCTACACCTGCTGCTGTCAGATCCACTACAGTGCCCTCACCCCTGCATGAGCCACAGACACTGGGTTTCTCCTGAATCTACCACAGTGCACACTGCGCAAAGTCATCGATTACAGTCAGAAAAGCACAGGACACTACGCTAAGGCGCCTAGCTGGAGGTAAAGCTGATGCTGCACAACGAGCCAGGGGTGGTGGCTCACACCTGTAATGTCAGCATTTGGGACTGAGGCAGGAAAACTGCCACCAGTTTAAGGCAAGCCTGGGCTACCTAGTTCAGGCGAGCCTGAACTACATAGCAAGACCCCGTCTCAAAGACAAAAACAAGCAAACAAAAAACAACAACATTGCATCACAAGCCAACGCCCCTGGATGCATCCTCAGGAGAAAGCCACTTACTAACAAGTCCACCCTATAAAAGTGGTAGAGATCTGATCCACAAGGGGTACAGATCTCGATGTAGGAGCACAAGAAATATGGAAAACAAGAAAAATGATGCCTCCAGAAGAACAACAACTCCAGCAAAAAACTGCCCAAAAATTTCATATGGATGAAATGTCTGATAAAGAATTTAAAAGAATAATTATAAAATAGCTCTGTGAGATCCAAGAGAATACAGAGGGGTAGTTAAAAGCAATTAGGAAGGCAGTACGGGTCAGGAGTGAAAAATTCAGCAAAGACAGATTTTGAAAAAAGAACCAAACAAATCTTGGAAATGAAGAGCTCAGTAAGTTACATAAAAAATAAAGGTGAAAGCCTAAGCAACAGACTAGATCAAGCAGAAGAAAGAACGTCTGAACTTAAAGACAGGCCTTCTGAAATAGCCCACAAAATGAAAAACGACAACAACATAGAACACAAAGAATGGAAGAAAGACAACGGGAAGGAAGAAAGAAGACTAGAACATTTAAGAACTTTAGTATAGCATTAAATGAATAAATTTCTGCATTTTCAGAAAACTTGAAGGTGAGAAAAAGTTGATGGCATGAAAAACCACTTAATGAAATAATAGAAAACTTCCCTCATCTTGGGAAAGCTATGGACACCCAGGTACAGGAGACTTACAGGCTCCAAATACACAAGACAAAAAACCCTCCATAATATAGTCAAACAGTCAAATGTACCGGACAAAAAATTCTAAAATCTGCAAGAGAAAAGGATCGACTCACATTTAAGTTCATCTTCATTAGATTGTTATGAAAAACAATATGCTAACAAACTAGAAAATCTTGAAGAAATGGACAAATTTCTGGAGAATATAGAAGCCTGAATAGACCTTTAACAAGTAATGATATTGACAGTAACAGAAAGGCTCCCAACAAAGAAAATTCCAGGTTTCACTGCTGAATTTTACCAAATCTGTAAAGAAGAACTAATGTCATTTTCTTCTCAAACTATTTCAAAGTACTGAGAGGGAGGGAACTCTCCACACTCAATGTACGAAGCCAGCACACACAGCACGCTTCACACTCGTGTTTACAGGATACGTGTGGGCACACACTCGGAAACAAGTGTTGTGGTACCAGCTGTGCACAAAATCCCTCACCCTCAGCCGCTACCCCAGCCCTCTCTCCTGTGTTCCCCTCTTGGGCATCAGGCACCCAGATATCCTCCCTCCTCAGTCCCTAGTCCGATCCTGGGCAGAGGCCCCCTCCCGCAGGGCGTGTGCCCGGTGAGGAGCAGAGCCACCCTGTGCCCCTGGTGGGGACGAATTCTCCACCTGTAGCTTGCAGCAGAACCACCCTGAGATTGTAGAGATGGAGAGGGGCTGGAGCCATGTAGTCTGTCCCTCTGATGGTGACTGAGCCCTGTGAACTGTTCCCAGAGCAGGGCAGTACCCCTGCTCCTGCCCTAAGCCTAACTTGAATTCCTCACCAGGATTTTACACCTCGGGTTCTTTCGCACAGAGAGGTAACACTCTCTCCGAAACCCCTTTCCACTAGGAATCCTTACGATCCCTCGCAGTCTTTACAAAGTGCCTTCTGAACACAGAGGAAGCTATGGGAGGGCTGGTCCACATTTAGAGAGAGCAAAAGGAGCCTTCTGTCTGTAGCTCAATAGTGATTTACCTCACCCAATCAGCAGCAGCTCCACCCTCTCTACTCTGCCTGGAGACTTTGGTGCTGGAAGCCAGCCGGCCAGTTCCCCAGACTCGCTTGCCCCTGCACTTCGGCTTAGTTTGTCAACGGCAAAGCAGGAGAGGAGAGAACGGACTTCTCCGCTTCCCTCAGCTCCGGCTCATGGCTCCAGCAGTGTGTTTGGGTGTTGCCTGCACAAGCATCACCAGCTCCAGCTGTGCACCAGGGTGGTCAGCACAGCATCCAGCAAGCCACGCCCCTTTGTCAGAGGTCCAGGGACTAACACAGGGCACCCGCTTCTCAGAGGCCCCAGATCTCAGTGTGTGGCAGGCCTTCCTCCCAGGGCTGGATCCGCTGTGCAAAGCCCTCCTGCACGCGTCTCCTGGGTCTTTCTTGCCCCAGCCCTGTGGCAGGGAGCTACCACTTTTGGTTATTAATCTCTGGGCAACCTTGGCATTTTTTGGCTCTTTTGGCCTGCAGCACCAACTTGGATTTAAATCCTCTTAAAAATTAGTGTGGTTCATTTTCCTGACGGCTGCTGCCTGACTGGGTGGGATAGCGGGTTCAGGGTCAAGCACAGAGGAGGCGAGAGGTGCTCCACTGAAACCTGACAGAGCTGCTATCTTCCTGCAAAGGAACCAGGAGCATGAGAAAGGAACATGAACTCCTGATAATCCTCAGTCCCTGGCTAAGGTCACTCCTGCCATGGTCACTAGTCAAGGCCTTGAATGTCTCTGCTCTCTTGCTTGCAATGACTGGTGGCTCTCCTTCCTCGCTCCTCTCTGCTCAGTGCACGATCCTCATTAAGAGGTCAGTGTAGGGCAAAAGGAGGCAGATTTTCATCCAAGTCTGTCTTTGATGACTCATCCTCTGCCCAGCTGTGGCTGAGATGAAATCATGTAAAGCGCAGCTGCTTACAGAGCAGCCTGAAGCTAAACACGTCACATGCTTTCTCTTACTAACTCTCCACCACAAGTGTATGAAGGTGAGGAATTTCGAGGTCAGAGAGATTACGTTCTTTGCTGATGGACTATTCAGGTATTTAATGGGGAGAACTGTAACCAGACTCCTAGTCAGCAGATATCCAAGCTCTGCCACCTTGACTGGGATCATGCAGACGTTGAAGTGCAAGGGCCCCAAGGAAAGAAGGGGGTCATGTTTGTGAACCCAGGAAGGTTTCTGGGGCCCTAGAAAGGGCAGAACACCTGAGGGCCTGGAGGACTTCCCTGGGGGACCTGCTGGAGGACTGAACAGAAGCAGCAGCAACTTGCTCAGGCTTTGAGCTTGCACTGGGATAGGCACTGGAGGTCCTTGAGGATTTGTGAGTTGATGACTCACTGTGACCAAGAGTGGTGGCCCCCGGGACACTCTCCAAAATAGACCACATACTAGCTCATAAAGCATGTTTAAGTAAATGCAAGAAAA